>CM037851.1:177778289-177809210 GCA_021234595.1 Delia radicum | reverse complement strand
CAAGAATATTATTTGGACATTGTTAGGAGTTTCAAAATGTCCTTTTTATCTTCATCCTTATAACAACCCGCCTTGTTGAGACTAAAAAAATTGGAATGGCCAAATGTTGGCATTTTCTGACAAGACTTAAGTTCGAGAAAAATAAATAAGTATCCGTTTGTAAAATACAACGGAAAAAAATAAGAAATTATAACAAAATACCTATTTGACATGTTAAAAACATTCAACTTTTACATTGAAACTCAACAAAAATCGAAAATACACTTTTAACCTCCCTAACTTTTGTTTCTTTCCGACGATTTTATGTTTTAACGTTCAAATTAAATTATTCATTTCTTTCGACAATCCTGATGATCAAGCTTTACACCCAAAAAAATAAGTTAGTAGAAAAGTTAGTAAAACGTCTTGTAAATCAGGTATACTATTTTTTAGCAAATTTTTTGCTAAAATCGTGTTTTCAGCTAAAATTTTTGTTATACTTATTTAGCACTTCTTTACTAATATACTAATGTTTACTAATTAATTTTGCTAAAAAAAAATTGTGCTGATAAGCACATTAATAGTGTGGACGACAACCAGATTGAAAGATATACGCAGAATGAAGTAGATGTCGCGGCATGTCAAGATGTAGTAGAGAAGAGGAAAATGATACTAAAAAGTAAAACTCTAATAAGACATATAAAAAAATTAACCATGGAAGTTTTTGTATCTCTTTTTCATACATAAAACAAAATTGAGGATTAAAATAACTTAAATTTTGCATTGTCACCGGCTTGTGAAAATAATTGTCTATTAATTAAATAAAAGACAAAGTAAAATATTATTTATTTAAACTAAATGTTTATATGTGTGGTCAAATTGTAAACAAACATATACAGAAATGTAGACACAGTAAAGTGAAAGACAAAGACACACATCTTAGGTAGATTTTTATGGTTCCTTTTCTTACTGCAAAAAGGGTTGTTTTTTTCGTTTCGTTTCGTTTGTTTTTGTTTATTTTTTCGTTTCTATAATTATATTCGGCAGTTGCGATAGCATCATTTAGACAACCATTGATGTAATTAATTGAGAGACAATTTTTGTTATGTTATATATATTTATTTCTATATATTTTCAGATATTAAATTAATTCATGTCGTCAATGTGGGAAAATGAAAATTTTTATATTTCGTTATTATAGTAAATTATTTTTAAAAGAATCACAAAAATATGTTTTATGATTTTCAGCAAATAAATTAACTAAATTACAAATTTTCTACAAATTTTTTGCGTTTTTTTCAGTCTACTAAAATTCAGCAAAAAATTTATTAATTTTTAGCAAGGATTTTGTATTTCTAATCTACTAAGTGTTAGCAAAACTTTTGCTGAATCTACAAATTTTGTTGCTAAAAATCAGCTCGCTGATTTTGAGCAAAAGATTTTGCTGACATTAGCAACTTTTTTGCAGGCATCCTCCTGACTAAAATTTTGCTGACTCAGCAAAATTTTTTGCTGACTTTAAAAACTTTGATATTGTTAACTATGATATTGTTAACTTTTCTACATGGTGTGATGACAACTTAATGGAACTTAATACAAATAAATGTAAATACATGATTTTTTCAAGGTTAACCCCTTTTTATGGGTCATACTTGATGAACAATGAGCTGCTGGATCTGGTTGATATATTTAACGATCTTGGAATATTTCTTGATACGCAACTTGATTTTAAAAAACATATTACTACGACTGTAAATAAAGCAACCGGAGCTCTTGGTTTTATAAAACGCTGGGCCAAGTATTTTTCAGATCCTTATATAACAAAAAAAATTTTCACAATGTTAGTGAGGCCAATTCTGGAATACAAATCTGTTGTTTGGGATCCATTATATGAAACACATTCGAAATCCATCAAGTCGGTACAAAAAACAATTTTTGCTTTTTTCTCTCCGAAATCTCTACTGGAATCCACTTGTGTATCTTCCTTCTTATGAAAACCGTTTACATCTTATTAGACTGCCTACACTAAAAACTCGGAGGCTAATGCTAAATGTGACATTTATTTTAAAACTAATAAATGGAACAATAACTTCTGAATACCTTCTAAGTAAACTCGATCTTAATAAGCCTTTTTAAGTAACAAGAATTTTCGATTTCCTTCGCCTAAAAACTGTATAAACAAACTATGCTAATGATCCTTTTCGCCGTATTTGTTCTTATTTCAACCAATTATATCATGTCATTGATTTTAACACAAGTCTTGACAATGTGAAGCGGGAATTTATAAGTTATCTTAATCAAATTTAAAACTTTTTGTAAAACCTGTAAAATTTTAATAATTTAAATTTATAGTCTGTAATGATTTTATATCTGAATAAATAAATAAATATTGAATAAATAAATATTAAAGGCTAAAGTTACACCTATCGAGCAAAACCCGCCTTTTCGTGAAATTACCCACCGCAGATTATAATGAAAATTGGATATATTGCAGAGGACAAAAAATTACACAGTTCAACAAGAGTACAAGAATTTGATGCATCGGTGTTGCCACATATAATTTCTAATAATAAGTGGTATCTGTTTTGGCGCAAAAATGCACTGAGAAAATATATTCATTGTGACAACCGAATTTCTTGCCAACCGTTTGATTTATTTGCAGCAACCGAATTATTTCGTTGTCGCAATCTAATGTATTCCTGAGCTAAAACATTTTATGAAATTGTATGTTCCAACCGAAATCATGGCCCACAGTTGTTTGAAACGCTCCTTCTAGATAACATTCTCTGTTTACAACTTTAAACTCCATATTTGTAAGGGCTTATAAAGGGTCCGCCAAATAACTTTTTTTTTTGAACTTCTGAACCAATTGGACTTTGTATGGCGTCATACCAAGGTCTTTATGCAAAATTCGTCTCAATGATGTCTCCGAAATGTTCAATTGTTGAGAACGACGGTGAATTGATGTTGATGGCGCTTCACGCACACTTTCTGCCACAGCAGCAATATTCTCGGGTGTACGCACTCTTTTTGGCTTTTCACGCTTTGGTTTATCGATGAGGATGCCAGTTTCTTTCACTTTTTTCACAAGATAACGAACATACGGACCATATTCGTTCAGCGGAAGGATAAAACTAATTATCTGTCAAATCAGACATGAGCTAAGTGTTACCATTCACGAAATAAGCACTAGTTGAAAAAAAAACGTTAGATGGCGGACCCTTTATTTAAAGTGACCAATTGTGTTTGATCAAAATGCGGGACTAACCAGACGAGAAAGCTGGATTTTGGTACAAGAGTGGAATATTAAATACTTTGTATTTTTGTTTTCATCTAAATTGTTTTAGAGACTTTAAGGCAATTTGAAACTGTCAAATTAACAACAATTTCTGTTAGGAAAGAATGTCCTTCCGAGCAATAAAACTCAAGTATTACTTAAAATTGTGTTAAACAATAACTTTTTTTTCTTAAGAACCTAAATTTTTTAAACAAACTTTTTATTTTTTTTTTATCAATAATAAATTTAGTAAAAGTATAAAAAAATATATTTTCACATAGAAAATGAGATAGAAAATATCTAGTTAAAAATATTCTTCATGAATATAATAATATAAACTTTCTGTTTATATTATTTTCTTTAAAAAAAAAATAGATAGAAAAAAGAAAGACAAAGAAAAATATTTTAATATGTTTCTTTCAATTTTCTTTTTCATTTAATTTTGTTTAAAAAAAAAAAAAATCGGTAGATTTAAATGTGACTTTAATAGTTACCAAACCTTACAATGTGGGTACCAAACCTTACACTGTGGGATATATCACAAAATTTTAGAAAATAAATCGGCCATTTCGAACTTAATGATCCAATTGGACTGAAATTTGGAACAGGAATGAGTGTTTAAAATTGGCCAAATTATATCTAAACATTTTGTTATATATCCCATTGCGCGTTATATAAAAGAGCTCGTGAGTATGGAATATAATGATATTGCAAAATTATGAAAATGTCGAACATGGGAATTTACCATTATTTGATACTAATTCAAACGAAAGAAATTTCATTATCACTCAATGAAAATTAAATATATTGCTTTAGAAAAATCATTATTAATGATAACAAAAAAACATAAATGCATACAAAAATAATTACAATTAAAAAAGTCATATGTGAAAACATTCCTGATAAATAAAACTGAAAACAAGTGTTGGACAGGGAAGTAAAAATACATATTTTTTTTGAGATATCATTCAATGGATAGAATATAAAATGTTTTGAAATCAGAATGATGTGGAAAAAAACGTGTAATGAGTGTAATTGTAGTGCTTAATATTTGAAAGGAAATTTAATATAACGAAGAATGAGTGGAATTGAAAGACCAAACATGGAGAACTATATGAAACGGTGAACGAGTTGAAATGGAACTTTGATTATAGGTAACGCAATTGTTTTAAACACGGAACGGACTTTGTTTTATCGGAGTATCTTAATTTATATTGTAATTAATAAAAATAAATCACCCTGTGACCGCTTTATAAAAAATGAATCTCTCGGGATCATTATCGGGCCTATTTGAATTTTTACCCTATCTTGTTTAGTTTCGGAGAAACAGGACACTTTAAAAAACGCCATTTTATAATATGGCTAGTATCGCAAAAACTAAGACAAATGTCGCAAAACGGACAAAAACTTTTTAAAATTGGCCCAAGTAACAAGTTCCGATAATACAAATGTGTTAAGTGTTCCGATGCCACTCGTTGCCCATTCCACTCAGTGTCGTTCCATTTGGACAAATGTTCCAATATGTTATCGGAGTGCTCAAATTTCCCATATTAGCATACAAATAATAAACAAATAATTAAGACACCCTGTGGTTGCTTCATAATACATTAGAGATATTGCAAAACGGACAAAATTTTTCAAAACGTGATCTGTGGAACATGTAATGGTAATGTGTAATGGTAAATGGTAAATGGTAAATGGTAAATGGTAATATGTAATGGTAAATGGAAATGTGTAAACTGTTCCAATTCCACTAATTCACCGTTAGTTTTCATGTCGTTCCCTTTGGACCAATATTTCATTCTATTATCGGAGTGTTTAAATTTGTATTTTCACGTACGAATATGGGCTAACAACAAATTAATACACCCTGTTAATTAAGACTCCTGTAGATCAAAAATTCTGTTAATTTTGTAATTTTTTTTCACCAATATGTGTGATAATTTCAAAGAAAGAATTTCATGCAATTAAAATAGGAAAATAAGTGCTTCAAAAATGCAGTAAAGAATCCAATATATGCGTTTAAAATATGTATTTGAGTTGAAATATGCACAATAAACCAAATAATATGCACTAAAAATCCAAGAATAGACACTAGAAATCAAACAAATCTGCAAGTACAATTGTTGGGTTTTTAAAAATCTATTTATTACTCGAACATGCTGCTTTAGAAATTAAATCCAATATGAAAACTGGATGCTATGTTTAGGGTTAAAAATGTTTTGTTTCGGTTTTTTTAATTAGAACAAAATTTTAATTTTTTTCTAAATATGCAAAAATTTGCAATTATGTGTGCAATATGTGTGGGCTCTGTGGTGTAATGGTTAGCGCGTTGGACTGTTACACAGATGGTCCCGGATTCGATTCCCGGTGACGGCAACATCAATTTAGAAAAATAATATGTATGAGTTTTCTTTCCCTCATATGTATCACAGCTCCCACCTTCGGTGTTCCCATAGCACTTAACCCCACCGAAGTAAAATAATGAATCAGGGCTATGAACCAAAAAGCCTCAATAAGTTCGCCAACTCTCCATCAGGTGGCGAGCAACAACTGTTCTAAGACTTATCATCTCGAGCAATTACAGTGTTGCCATGTTTGAAGCCCTTCATCTTTCCCCACCTTTCACCTCTCCACTATCCAATTTCCAAAGAAAGCAACACATAAATAAATAGGAAGAATTTCCTGAGTGTTGCTTTTCTTTAAAAAAAAAAATAAAAAAAAAATTAAATTGAAAATATGAAAATATGCAACAAAAATGCCAAAATATGCGCTTAAAATATGCATTTATAGCAAAATATTCTAAAATAACAAAATATGCAAAAATATAATACAAAAAATCGAAGTCATTTTGTTTCAAATTCTTTGATCCCGAAAAGTATTTGGTCAAAATCGAATTTGTGCTAGTTAATGTAAACCAAATACAAATTAATTCCTCGTTCTATTACATTCCTTTCTTTGTGATTAGTGTGATTAGTTTTATACGTAACTAATATTTTACTTTACGTATGAGTGTTATTTATTTCATTGTATGAATTAATAATGATCATACGCACTGCTCATCTTAGTGTAGTACTTAGTGTAATGCAATATGGAACATTTTTCTAAATATTTTAGACAATTTAGAGATTGATTTAATTTATATTAAAAATAAAAATTATATTTCTTTCGACTTTTAATTGTGCAATGAAAATAAAAATTATTCAAGTTCAAGGCCATACTCTAAATTTCTTTATTGTTTTTGTTTTCAAATTTATTAATTGACACTTATAGAAATGTGTTGAAAGATCTATTTCGAGAACTTTCTGGGTTCCCATCATCAGAACACGTTTTGAAAGAAGTGATAATCCCATGCAAAACATCAAGCATTCATATAAACTAGTATTCTCACAAAATGAGAACTAATATATGAGCTCGAAGTTAAAGATTATCACCATTGATCAAAATTAAATTGAAAACCTGCTTGTTAGGTGCAAGGTCTACCTTTGGTAGATATTCAATACACGTTTTTGTTTTTTCCTCTTTTTTATTTTTTTTGTTTTGTTTAAACACAAAAACAGGGGGAGTAAACAAAAACAAGACCGTACTTTGTCTTTTATACAAGTTTGATATAATTTTTATTTAAATAAAAATGATGTTTTTAAAACCTTTAATTGTGCAATGAAAACGAAAATTAGTCAACTTCGAGGCCATACTCTATATTTCTTTATTAGGATATTGTCCTAACAAATAATCTATAGAGTTTTTGTTTTCAAATTTATTAATTGACCACTTTCAGGAATGTGCTAATTGATCTATTTCGGGAATTTTATAGATTTCCATCATCAGAACACGCTTTCAAAGAAGTGATGAGCCCATGTAAAACATCAAGCATTCATATAAACTAGTTTTCTCACTAAATGAGAACTAATATATGAGCTCGAAGTCACATTTAAATTAAGAATCTAATCAGACATCTACCCGGGATTGAGAACCCACATACCAAAATTCAAGTTCATCGGTTTAAAGGTTTGGTCAGAACTTAAAGGAGGAGACTTGCCCCCAGTTAAAACATTTTTATGCCACTATTATATGTGGAAATTTTATCAAAACTACTTTTCGATCTTCCCTCGTAGTTATATGAAATGAAACACTGCTCCCATCAAGTAACTGTCAAATTTTGAGCAAGTTCCGTCATTTACTTTACAATAAACAACTGTTCAAAACATACAACCTTGTGGTTTTTTTTAAATGGAAAAAAGTGAATTTCCAGTGCTCAATAAACATTATTTTTTGCGAAAAAAAAGCCAAGTAAAAGCTTGATAAATACTATGTGGACTCTGCACTATCGATTTCAATGGTATACAATTGGTTTACTGACTTTCGTTGTGGTCGCGCAAGTACAAATCAAGCTGAATGTTCTGGACGGCCAATTGAGGTCAATACTCCCGAAAATGACGAAAAAATCCATGATAGAGTGTTGGCCGATCGAAGAGTAAAAATGCGGAGATTATTGATGCCATAGGCATTTCATATGGCAGTGTGGTTTCGATTTTAAAAGATCAGTTGGGTTTAAGAAAGCTGTCTGCAAGATGGGTGCCGCGTTTGCTCTCAATTGACCATAAACGTAATCGTGTGACAACTTCAAAGGATTGTTTGGACTCCAAAACTTTGGAGTTGTTTAACCGCAATTCGAATGAGGTTTTTCTGCGTTTTGTAACTGTGGATGAAATAGGGATCCATTACAACACTCCGGAGACCAATCAGCAGTCTAAACAATGGGTTTCTCCGGGTAAACCGGCTCCGAAGAAGGCCAAGGTATGCTTGTCGGCCAATAAGGTGATGGCAACAGTTTTTGTCTGATACACGCGGGATGGTCCACATCGATTACCTTCAAAAGGGAAAAACAATAAACGGCGAATATTATGCCAACTTATTGGACCGATTTAACGAGGATTTAAAAAAAAAACGACCCCATATGGATAAAAAAAAAGTTCCTTTTCATCAAGATAATGCACGGTGCACACGTGTGCAGTCTCAATGGCAAAATTCCATGAATTGGGCTACGAATTGGTACCTCATCCGCCATACTCTCCGGATTTAGCCCCCAGTGACTATTTCCTATTTCCAAACATAAAAATATGGCTCGGTGGAAAGAGATTTAGCTCCAACGATGAAATTATTGATCAAACAAATGCCTATTTTATGGACCTCGAAAAATCCTATTTTTTGGAAGGGATACAAAAATTAAAGAAACGTAGGACTAAGTGTATTGAGCTAAAAGGAGATTATGTTGAAAAATATTTTTTTTTTTTTTAGGCAAAAAAGAACTGTGTTTATAAACTGTGTATTAAAAACTTCCAACAAAATTTTTAAGTTTGTCAAGTTTGTCGCCTTTTCTTTCAAATACTTTATTTAAAAACCTATTCTTTTCATATTTTTCCGTGAATGTACGTTAAATGCTGAGTGAAAAGAGTGGTTGTTTGTTAAAATCGGTTAAAAAGAGTTGAAGTTATTTTTTTTGTATAATAACATTTCAATTTGTATATACAGGTAAAAACTAGATTTTCATTCTAAAGAAAAATTATAATTATAGTATTAATTGCAATTGTCTGAAAAAGACGTTAAAATTCAAAGTCAAACGAAAAAAATTTAACTTTATCAATTTTTAACCGATATTAACAAGCAATGTCTCCTTTTATTCAGTATTAAGGTATTCTAGGTATTCATATGAAGTATTAGAAAAAAGGCGCCAAAGTTGAAAAATTTAAAAAACAAGTTGAAAATTTTAAATATTTCGGATAATATTTCCACATATGTTTACTAAAAGTATAAACATTTTTATATTTTTGGAAAGCCTAACTATTTGTCTTTCTAATACCGTTTAACATTTCGAAACTGACTTAGTTAAAAATAGTTTAGTCCGTGGAGGCTTGAAAAAGCTTTTTTGTAAGAATATCTTCAGAAACACCGTGTATTCAAAATTCTAAAATTTACAAGTGATTTACTCAACCATTCACTAGGTCATTTTAAAAGTACGTTAATTTTTTTCTAATTTGTAACACGGTGTTATTTAAAATAAGCATGAGTCTGAGCGAGGACATACCATCCCTGATTTCAGCGAATTTTTACAACTTTGACGTTTTTAAAAATAATATTTTTTACCGCTGTTGAAAGCAAAATTTAATTAGGTTTTGAAAAAAAAAATGTATTTCTTTATATAGAAACTTTGTATTTCTTAAAAAAACTTTTTCTTTTTTTGTAGAACAACTTTTTATATGATTCTTCTTTTTTTCTTTTTTGTTTGGTTTTAAAAAATAATAATTTATTTTTTTTTGTTTTTATCTTGTCTAAAGAAAATATTTTAAAAAAAATCTATTTAAATAAAAAAATAATTTAGACAACTACTTTATTTTAAATAGAACTCTTTTTTTTCTGATAAAAAATTAAAAATGAAGTTCTTTGTTTGTAAATTCTGGTGTATGAATTTTTTTCCTAGTTTTAACTACAACTTTTTGAATTTTTATTAGCTATTTTTTAAAACTTTAAATAAACTTCATCAGCAAAAACACTTTGAATGTGCTCATTTTTTTTTTTTTTTTGAAAAATTAATTGTTTAAAAAATGGTGTTTGGCCAACGAATTTCCGCATATCGTACATTTTCTTCACTAATAAAAGATTTCGAAGTCCCATCACTGGTTCTGATAACTTTATTTTTATTACAAAACTCCTGCATTTCTAAAATATTGAACGTTTCGAAAACATTTTACAATTGTTTATAAAACCCCTATTAGAAATTTTAAAATTTATGAAGCTTTATTGTGGTTAAAAGCAGGGAAAAAATTCAGAACAGAAAATGCCTTTAAATAGCGGAATAGACCCTCCAATAGCGGGGTGGTTGGTTAGGTTACTTATGCTATAGCTTAGACATAAAGCAATTAAAAAAAAGTTGGTCCTATTATTCATACCTAAGGATTAGTTGTCGTATTTGCATTTAAAGTCATCGAACCACATGTAAAGTAAATCGCATGCATGTGTATAGTTCTTAGTTCGACAAATTTTTGAAATTGAAAAGCAACCAAAATGCGGTCGATATGCAAACCAAACGCGACACTAAGTACTGTAGAGGAAGCGAATAAATTAATTTAAAAGCTGCATAATGGTAGCAACGAGCAATTATCAGCAGCATTCGTTGATTGAGGAAATGAAAGTAAATCTGTATTAACTACTTTGACGTACTTCAACCACCTGACTTACTATGTTCCACTTATTTCAACTACAACTTCAAAGAGGGGAAGGTGTACACAAACGAAACAAGATACTTCAGTTAAATGCTGCCATTTTACCAGAACAAAATTATGTTGAATACATTTACCGTACCACCGTCATCTTATATATTCATAGAATACAAAACAGCTAACTGCTTGCCACCTATGAAAGCGTTTTTTTTGTATTGAGTCAAGTGGCGGCAACACATTGAGAATGCGTTGAATTGCGAAAATTAATATTTTCACGAGTTCTTGAAAAAGATAAACTTTTCCATTATATTTTTGCTGTAGTTTTTGTATTTTTGTGTGCTTTTTTGGTTGCCATGTACTTACTTGGCTTTACTAAATTTTTTTTTTTAGAGATTTCTTTTAATAAATCTAAACAAAACCACAATTTTAACTTAACTGCCATTTCTAGCATCAAGTACTTTTTGTATTTTATTTCATTTTCTTTTTTTATTGTATTTTTGCTTAATTCAATAGTTTTAATATAAAACGTCGGTATGTTACAACTTAAAATAGTCATAAAGTACAGTAGTCACAATCAGTAAATCCATGTTTCCTTCTTTGGCTTTTAACCCAATAAAGAGAAAGTACAAAATTATTAACATTTTTAAAATTAACACGATTGTTGTAGAAGATCAAAAAGCTTAAATTTTGAATCATATTTTTAAATGGGCACTTGAAGAGTTATTTGAACAAAATATTTGTTTACATATTTGCTTCCAATTGTGTCAAATAAAAAATTATTTTATTTTATGTTCAAACTATGATCAAATATTTGATGGTTTTTGTTTGTTCAAACAGCTCTCAAATATTTGTCGAGCGTTCATAGATTTATTTAATCGAAAAACTAACTGTTTTTTTAAAAGTTGATCACTCGGGATCTTTCTCGGACCTAGCCTATTTATGTTATAAGGGTATATTAATATTCCGTTGGAGCAAACATTTTGTCCGTTTTGGTCTATCTCGCTTAGTTTTAAAGATACTGGACATTTTAAAATATCGCCATTTTGTAAAATGGCTTGTATCTCGAAAACTAAGCATGATATCGCAAAACGGCACTATACCGACAACACAAATGTGTACAGTGTTCCGATTCCAATCATTCCCCGTTTCATTTCATATCGTTCCATTTTGTACCAATGTTCCATTCTGTTATCGGAGTGATTAAATTTTTATTTTCACGTACGACAACACAATTCAGTTTTTTTATAAAGCCTTTTTTTAATAAATTTATTAAAAAAATTTATAATTGACGATTTCACCACCTGTTATTTGCCATTGTTTGTTCTTACATTTTTTTTGTAAGATCAAATAAATATTTGCTCAAATCAGAAGAAAATATTTGATAGCTAGTGTTCACACTATGGTTAAGTTTGTCAAAAATATTTATTTGAATGCAAATAATTTTGTTTGACCAAAATCAGCTGATTGGCTGTTTGACACACAAAAATATTTTGTCTTCAGATTACGGCAAAGAAATATTTTATGTTTTTTGTCAAATATTGACTAATCTGAACGTACCTTAAGCTAAGAAATATGCTGAAAGAAAAGTATTCAAGCTAATTCTCCGATTTATACACTCAAAAAAAAAAAGTTTGTTGAAAATTTTGCTTAACGTCTATTTAAAATATTTAACTAACTTACAGTTATTTTTTTCCTGAAATTGAGTTTTCATCAAAACGGTTTTACTAAAAAACTACTTTTGAACTTAATAAGTTATTGTTGCTACCAAAGTTGTACTGGTAAATACAGTCGTAGCACGACGAACAAATAAAAAGACGTGATATAGAAAGTCGCAGCTTCTCTAGATGAAGTAGAGAGAAAAGATAATATACAACTAAATACAACCATTATAAGACTTACAAAAAATGCAGCAGTAGCTGATTTCATTCCTTTCATTTGTTCTTTTGGATACGTACTAAAAAATAAGAGCAACGCAGCAAAAAAGTGTGTGTAAAATTGTGAATATTAAAACATATTTATAAAACACTAAATAAATTAAATAAACGAATTTGAAAAAAAAATTGCTAAATGAAAGATTGTGTTTCAACAATATTTTGATAAATTTAAAAATTAAAAATCATTCAGAAAGAAAACACATATAAAATACTCCCTGGTCTGATGTAAGCAACAGGTAGTAAGAAATGCAAATTATGTGCATATTCTTTTTTGCTTTGAAAGATCAGTAGTTTTTATAATATTTATATTTATTTTTTTATTTTAGAATAATCATTTTAAAAATGTAAAATTGCGTCATTCATACATTCATGTAAGTAATTGGGAATTATTAAGTTTTGTTATATAATTCATAAAATATTTTTCTTATTTCCAGTTTTTTTATTCAATTGCATTATGTTAACGATGTAGAAAGTCCTGACGTTTTTATTAATTAATTTAATTTCAGCAAAAAAAATTAACTAAAGTAAAAATTTTGTATTAAGTTTTTTATTTATTTTTTTTTCAATCTAATAAGCTCCAGCAGAAAATGTTGTTGACTTCAACAAGTTGATTTTCATTTGCTATGAACTAAGTACTAGCAAAACATTTTGCTGACTTTATTATATTAGCAATTACAATGCAACGATCCTCCAAGTGAAAATGTTGGTGACTTAACTAAATTTTTGGCTTACTTTACGGACTTTTGTTTTGGGTGTATGAAGTTTGGAAATGTGATAGAGAAACATTTGATGACTTTTCTCATATTTTTAACCAATTCGCAAATAAAAATAAAATTGGCCGTATTTTTGTACATTTTAGTGCTCGGAAGCGTGCCAATACAAAATTTAAGACTTATATACAAAAAAAAAGTTAGTTAATTTTTTTGTTAAAAACTACTGAAAAGTAAGTTCCAACTGATATTGTAGAAAAAAATGCTAAAATTAGCAGATATTATTTTTGGTATATAACTATTAGCAATAAGAAATCTATTTAATCGAAAAAATTGATATGTACAAAACTAATTAATTTACAAAAATCAGCAACAAATTTGCGCAAATAAACGCAAAAAATTTAATATGAAATGTTATTTTCGTTCAGTTAAAGATTATTTACATTTTCTAAATTAATAGCAAAATTATAATTTATTTGTTATAATTCACCTCGACAAAGAGAAAAATACAGAGCCAGCATGAATGGAATGCATTTTTTTTGCCTCGGCCTTCGTCAACGAAGAATGTTCGCGATCAGCACATATAAAAGGAGGACAACTTTAACATTTTAGTCAGACAGTCAGCTCCAGGGTTGTCAGATTTATTTTGCCGTATTTTTTTTTTGTTCAAAAAATTCGTTTTAAAAATAAAATTAAAAGTTTAACGATTTCGGAGAGTAATATTAAGCAATATTATTATAAATTGTTTTTAACAAACTACATGGTTGATAAAACTAATTTGTTGTGTTGCCATTTCTTGTTCTAATTTGTTAACAACTTGCTTGTCATCAAAACAATTTTAGGAATAATTTTCCGCAGCTTCTAAAAAGCACTTGATGAGCATTTACATTTTCTATGCCTAAACATTAATTCTATGTAGTCCATAATAGTCTTTGAAATTTAACAAAATAGCACAAATTTATAACATAAAAAATTTTAAACTCAAAAAAATTTTGAAGATTAGCAAAATGTAGTCTATTTTAGTCTAAAAAGTTTTCTAAAATCGCCAAATTATCTTGTTATCAAAACAATGCTAGTTATCAAAACAATTTTAGAAATCATTTTCCGCAGCTTCTAAAAAGCACTTGATGAGCATTTACATTTTCTATGCCTTAACATTAATTCTATGTAGTCCATAATAGTCTTGATATTTAACAAAATAGCACAAATTTATAACATAAAAAATGCTAAACACAGAAAAATTTTGAAAATCACATTAGCAAAATGTAGTCTATATTAGTCTAAAAAGTTTTCTAAAATCGCCAAATTACTTTCAGATCGTTACCAAAAAAAAGCTAAAGTGTCGACTTAATAAGATATTTGGAAAAAAATATACAAAAATTAAGGAATACAAATTTATATTCTAGTAAATATTTCAATGGTTTATGCGAAAAATTATATTCTGTTCATATATGTTTAGTGAAACTAATGAAATTAAGATTTTTTTGAAAGCAGTTTCGTTGTACTCAAGAAAACAAAAATATACCTAAATATATTGCCTATGTAGCATGTTATGGTTGCTATTTATTTAAGTTAAAAAGCTGTTCGAAAAAAGTCGCATAAAAGTCGAACAGTTACGAATATCAGAAAAACTCAGACACTTAATAGATTAAATTTATTAGTTATTAATAAACTTGTTTCTTTAGCTTCATCCAGCTACAAATCTTTAACAACATGCCAGCTTCAATATTGCTTAAAAACATTTTTTTTGAATAACAAAATTAATTAAAAGTTATTGGACAATCATTGTATACCAGTTAATGCTTCTCAAAAAGCTCTTTCATTTGGTACCCCATTTATATAAAATTTTTTCTAAGACAATTCGAAATAAGCCCAAAATCGAAATACTCGGTAATATTTGACTCCACTTTTTAACCCCTTAACATCAGATTGGGCCGACAAGAAAAAGTAAGTGTACCTTATGTTTATTTTCTTATCACATATATCCAAATTGCATTTAGATCGGAGAAACGCATCTGGAGATTCCCCTTGTAATTGATAAGTCGTATTTCCTAGTCTTTGGTGGTTGATAACTAACTCAGTAGACAATCGGACTGAGTCACTTCTAGTAATACAACGTGAATTCATTCTGACATTCAGAAAATTAAATCACTCTAGTGATACAAAGTGAACTCATTCTGACGCTTAGGCATTTCTAGTGATACAAAGTGAACTCTTTCTGACACTCAGGAAATTGAGTCAATTCTAGTAATACAAAATGAACTCATTCCGACGTCTAGGCAATTGAGATTTCTAGTGACACAAAGTGTACTCATTTGGATCTTAAGGATGGAGTCACTTCTAGTGATACAAAGTGAACTCATTCTATACTAAGGCAATTGAGATACTTCTAGTGATACAAAGTGTTCTTATTTGGACTTAAAGGATTGAGTCACTTCTAGTGATATAAAGTGAACTCATTCTGACGCTTATGTTATTGAGTCTCTTCTAGTAATACAAAGTGTACTCATATGGACGTTTAGGATTGAGTCAATATATTGTACGTTACTAAAATACCACAGAAGCACTTTGTGCGTCGTGTTCGTGTTGAGTCTATCCTGTTAAATGTTGCAGTGGCAGATTTGTACCACTCACTATATTGGAATGTAAAATCAACATCGTATCCCGTGAAATTGTAGCAGTATAAAGAATATTTTTATTAAATAAATATATCTAAATAAAATTATATCGCTTTAAATTAAAAAAAAAAACAATACAAAATTTTTTTTTTTCTCTCTCTTGAACTAACAAAAATATATAATTTTAACGAATTTTGGGAGCCGTGAGCTCTACCCCAGAATTCATTATTACCATATGATGAATATTTTTCCCTGAGTGTATACACACAGAGAAAACAAAGTTCCAACCGAATTGAAAAATGTATTTTAATGGGAACAACTTATAAATTCAGTTAGTACAACGTATTTACATTAGGTTTGCGAATATATTCGCTTTTGCTACTAAAATTCAGTTGATTTAACCGAACTTTGTTGTGAAAATTAATGTAAATTAATGCCAACCGATTGAAATTCGTAATAACCGAATTTCAGTTTGCAAATAGCAAAATTTGTCTGTCTTTGTTAGCTGTTTTTGTATACTAATATTTATTAAATAATGATTTTAGCCAAGTATATTGCTTTTTTTTAATTATATCGAACATAAGTACAATTTTGTACATTTAATAGTATTATTTTGCTTGTATTATAAAGGGTGTCCCAAGAAGAGCGCAATTTTAAAATTTTAAATAAAACACAGATATTTAAAAAAAAATCGTGAAACTTTATTATATCGTAAAGTAGACAGAATGAGGTTATGTATGGAACAATATATCGTGCAGATGGCCGCCGCGGCTTTGCTGGCATGCACGCGATCTTTTAATGAAATTTTCAATGACCGTTTTGCATGAATGCTGCGGTATTTCATTAATGCAGCGTCCAATTTCCTCTTTTAAGGCTTGAGTCGTCGTCGGCTTATTCGCGTAAACCATCGACTTCAAAAAACCCCAAAGAAAAAAATCTAGTGGTGTTTAAATCGCACGATCTAGGTGGCCAATTCTGATCTCCAAAACGCGAAATAACACGACCGGGAAATGACTGATGCAGCAATTGAATTGTTTCTCTGGCTGTATGACATGTGGCGCCGTCTTGTTGGAACCACATGCCCTCCACATTCATTTCTTCAATTATAGGCAAGAAAAAATTGGTTATCATTTCACGATACCGACCACCATTGACTGTTTGCGCTTGACCTGCCTCATTTTCATAAAAAAAGGTCCAATGATTCCTCCAGCCCAAAAACCACACCACACAGTGACACGTTGAGTATGCATTTGCTTCTCGTGAATCACTCGAGGATTTTCCTCACCCAAATGCGACAATTCTGCCTATTGACGAAGCCATCAAGATGAAAATGGGCCTCGTCACTGAAGATGATTTTATCGGCAAAATCAGCATTTTCATGTTGTCTCTCCAATACCCAATTAACGAACTCCCTTCGCTGTCCATTCGCTGTAGCGCTCCATTTTTACTAACCTCGTACCTTCTACTAGCAAACAATAACAATTGTTCAAATGTCAAACAATGACACTTCGAATGTTGCCAGATTTAAAAATTGCGTTCTTCTTGGGACACCCTTTATTACTAATATTAAGCAAAATAATTCTGTTAATTTTAGCAGTTTTTTTTTTTTTTTGTTAATTTTAGCAGGTTCCATTTTAATAAATCTATATACGCTGATTCGAAAACTAATAAAAAGAATGTTTTTCTTATTTGCAGTTTTTGAAATATCACTCTTTTTATATTTACATCATTCACTTCATTTGTTTGTATATTTTGCTTAATTTTTGGAAATTTAATCGCAAAATCATGATTTTTTTTAAAGAACATATCGCTCATTTCCTGCAAAAACGTCACAACTCAAAAATCACGATTTTTGACTTAATGACGCAGAATAATTGATATCGTTATTTTTTCTTCAAGCTGCGAGTAAATTGAGAACTTTAAACCCGTTTTCTACAAAATCAAAATTTTGAGTTATGACGTTATTGCAGCATATAGGCGATATATCTTCCCAAATTATCTTTAATTTGAGTATAATTAAGACTGTATTTGTATAAGGATATCGCAGTGGTATTGCATTTTTTTTTTTAATTTTACCATTCGGCATAAATTAGACATTCCAATAAACACATTTTTGTATTAAAATTAAAAATGTCCTGAAATATTTAGAAAACAACTTCAAATTGCAATATATTTCCCCACATGCTTTAATTACAAAAGTAAAAAAAATAATGTTCTTCATATAAAAATATGCTATTAATATTACATATTTTAAAATAGATTCAGGTACGCTAAGCCTAAATCTGACAAAAAAATTGGTGTCGCAGTTTTTGAAATATCGCGGTTTTTAAATTTATGTTATATACTTAATTTTTTTTTATATAAAATTTGTTTTCGTTTCTATATACTTCATTTTTGTTTCAATGGATATTTTATTTATTACAAACATAAGTTCATTAAAAGCTGATTTATTGCAAAATTGCGAATCATTCAATTAATTTAAATTTCTTTACAATACCGCTTGACAGCTGGTAAACTTTAATGGATACATGTTTTGGAAAAATATGTTAAATTCGCTGTTTACCCTTGTGCCATTTAACCTACTGAAAACACAATGGTGCCAGAAACTTTGCAATATGTATATTATTTCTTATTTAATAACCAACCATAATGCTCTGAAAATTTAGCAATTGAAGTTCACAGAAGCCTGTATAAATTTATGTTCCAGTTCCAGAACTTTTATACAAAACAAAATTAGCTATCAAAAATCTTTTAAAAAATTCCATTGATCCTTGATTACACTGCGCAGGAGGAAATTGTATCCATATCGAGACCAACAGGTAATAAAACTAGACTGCCTTTAGACCAAAACAAGCAAAACGTTTTGAAAAATTAGCTCGAATTAAAAAAAAAAGCATTTATACTTATTTTTTATCATTTTACATATTAAAACAAGAAAAAATTTTAAGTGCCAGCACTGGTTATTAAAAAATATAAGGAAAACACTCACAGTCGTATGAGTGATATGTAAACATTTCGTATAATTAGTATTGCGTATACGTATAATTAGTATTGCGTATACGACTCTGAAAATTTAGGCAATTGAAGTTCACAGAAGCCTGTATAAATTTATGTTCCAGTTCCAGAATTTTTATACAAAACAAAATTAGCTATCAAAAATCTTTAAAAAATTCCATTGATCCTTGATTACACTGCGCAGGGAGGAAATTGTATCCATATCGAGACCAACAGGTAATAAAACTAGACTGCCTTTAGACCAAAACCCGCAAAACGTTTTGAAAAATTAGCTCGAATTAAAAAAAAAAAGCATTTATACTTATTTTTAACATTTTACATATTAAAAACAAGAAAAAATTTTAAGTGCCAGCACTGGTTATTAAAAAATATAAGGAAAACACTCACAGTCGTATGAGTGATATGTAAACATTTCGTATAATTAGTATTGCGTATACGACTAGTGTTAGTGCTACATAACAACATTTTGTGGTAGCATACTTTCGAGAAACATATTAAGAAAAGAAAGGGGACCAGACGAGTGATATTTAAGTTTTTATAAAAATAAATTATATGATTGTATCAGTGGGTTTCTATCCACCTCAGTCTCTCTCAATCTGCACTCTTCTTATATGTTCGTAAAATCGCACAGAGCAAATGAAAAGATGTTGCAGAAATTTGAAGTTTAAAATTATTTTTATCATGTTTTTGAAAAATAATTTAATGAAGTGAGTATTTATTTAAAATTTTAACAATAAACTATGCATGATAAAATAAGAAAAAATTAAATTTTAATAGAAAAGAACAAAATGAAGCAAAATAAAAGTGAATGTTTTAGCAACAATTTTGTATCAATATGTTGCAATTAATTTTTAGTTTAACAAAAATGTTTTTATTACCTTGCACGAGTTCAGTTGTTAAGTACAAAAACGCTTTGTACCGTATCTTCTATATTTGTTTATACTCTTTGATTGTATATGTTGCATATTTTAAACCTGCTGTTGCATAATTTAGGGATACTTTAGTGGACTAAGTGATATTTATAATTTATAAAGTATACGCCTATTTTTTATTCTATTATTTTTAGCCGTTGATCCCGATTTTAATAAACAAATTTTGTTTAGCGATGAAGCTCACTTTTGGTTAAATGGATACGGCAATTAACAAAACTGTTGTATTTGGAGTGATGATAATTCTCAAGTGTATATTGAGACACCGCTACATCCAGAGAGAAACTGAATGTTTGCTGTGCTTTTTGGGCTTTGGTCCGTACTTCTTTAAAAACGATGCTGGTCAGAACGTTACAGTTAATGGTGACCGCTGTAGAGAAACGATTTCTGACTTTTTCGTTCATCAGTTGAACAACCATGATGTGCAGGAGCTGTGGTTTCAACAAGACTGCGCACCGTGTCACACAGCTCGTGCCACACTTGATTTATTGGAGTAAACTTTTTGGTTACGCATAGTTTCACGTTTCGGACCCATGAATTGACCCTCCAAGATCGTAGTATTTAACGCAGATGTGGGGATATGTGAATTCGCTAGTCTACGCCGATAAGCTCGAAACGATTGCCTACTTGGAGAACGACATTGCCAATTGGACCTGCAGATTAGACTACGTCCGAGCTAGACGTGGCGGTCATATGCCAGAAGTCATATTTAAATAATAATGTCAGAAGATTATCTTTCGAATAAGTAAATTTCATGTCAATTTAAAAACTTCATCTCTGTTTTATTCCTCTATAAAAAAACACCCTTTGCAAGCCCATATCTTTTATATAAATAAAAATCAAATAATTTTCATTGTAAGTGCATTACTTCACAACTGCTGAGCCGATTTGAATAATTTTGGTTCTGTAAGTTTTGTATAGTCTAGATATGGTTCCAATGAAAAGAAAATTTTGAAATTTGCCTGTCAAATTTTAAAAATTCACGAAAAACTGAAACCAAGTTTTTAATAATTTTTTTTGTACAACCCAAAACCAAAATCATGGATATGTGTTATTCTTTATTTGTTTGTTCTTTATGATTCTAAACAGTTTCACAGAAGAAAATTTGAGATTATAACATTGCAAATTTGAAAAAATTCCCACAAACTTTAAAAAAAGTATGTATGCGATTAAAACTAACGATAGAAATAACGTATTTGGTTGATTTTTGATTTGTTCTTTATAGTCCTGTATAAAAATAAGTTAATTTAAAAACAAAATCTATTAGATCTGAAGGAAAATCTTGAAAAATTCATAGCAATCTAAGTTTAACTTTTGTGTTATTTAGCGATCGGTCCTGCAAAATGTAACTATTTTATTATTCTTCTTATTTATTTCACAACGGGGGCTAATGTCAAAAACAGCTAATTCTGAAATTGCGATTTTTATTACTTCCAATTCAGTTCGCTACATATGCACATGCAGTTTGTCAGCTAAAATTTTATGAATCAACATAATAGTATGTCGAAAAAAATTATTTTTATAATTTAAAAAAAAATTCAATAAAAAAATAAATCATTCGTTTGAATCGAAATTACGAATTAATTATTTCCCTCATTTAAAAACGATCACAAACAATCTTAGGTCTGGTAACTTTTCGCAAAATATCCAAAGTATAGGGCTTAACCATATAAATTAACGTCAAAAATTGTGAAAATATATGTGGTTAAAACTAAACTCTTATTATTTTTAGAAATTTAATAAAATTTAATTTTAGGCAGGACAACGCATTATAATGAAAAAACAGTAATTTTTCGCAAAATATCCAAAGTATAGGGCTTAACCATATAAATTAACGTCAAAAATTGTGAAAATATATGTGGTTTAAAACTAAACTCTTATTATTTTTAGAAATTTAATAAAATTTAATTTTAGGCAGGACAACGCATTATAATGAAAAAACAGTAATTACTTAAACGCACATTTCATAAGATTTTGTAGTTTTTGAGAATTTGCCAAAACAAACTACGCAAAACAACTGTAACTAAAATACAAGTATTTTGGGTTAGTTGCTTTTTTTATGACTATCATAGTTGTTTTATATTTCACGTACGCTCATAATAATTTATGTATAAAAGAACGAAATTAATGTCAAAACAACGAAAACTTTCGTAAAATGTATAAAGTGTTCGTTTATTTTACGAAAGTTCTTGTTATTTTGACGTTTTTAGTATTTTTATACATGTATTATTATGAGTGTAGTAAAATGACTACAATTACATTTAAAAAATGCTACTACCGTTGACTATAAAATGACTCGCATGCATTTACGGAAAGAATTTTCTGAGTGCAATTTATCCTGTTATTTTTACAGGTTTATTTTTACTAGTGTTTTGTTGTTAGTAGTAAAAACAATATTAAATCATTAGTCACTTAAATGTATTATGATTTTAATGTATTTTTTTTTTGTCTACCCCAACACTCTTTAGGGTTAAACCTTCTTTTTGTTCCTTTTTTATGTTTAAACTCCAAGGTGGCATCACGTTCACAGCTCGCGTACGCATACAAAGTAACATTATGTTACAAGGCATGGAAGAAATTACTGAATGAATGAATAAAGGGATACCTCAAAACCAAAATGAAAGGGAGTAGTAGAAATAGAATTGAAACGATGTCGTTGACTACATTACAAAAAAATACTGAAATATGTATAAAATAATATAAAAATGGTTCAGGATGAACATAAAATGAAAATACATAAATTTTTCAACGATTTGAAAACCGCATTTTATAATTGAATCACGTACATTTTGGAATGACACTTTGTGTGCCGTTCTTGTATTGTGCCCCACAGAAAAAACGTTTTGTTATACGAAAGTATTTATGCAAGTGTATTTGTGTATTTATGAATTGTAAGTCATTATATTGGAAAATGTTATTCAAAGTACTTTTGTAGTTAATACACTCAAAGAGAAATGTAAAAAATTGTATATAAAAAAAGAAACTATATACGAATATATTAATATTAAATAATACCCATAATGCAATTTACATTGGAAGTAAATTGCTTTATTCATCAGGTAGAAAAATACAATCTGCACATTGTTGGCAAATCGTCGGCTATGGTCAAGTATACGTTGGCAGAACGTAGGATTAATAATCGGAAGAGTATTGTCCTGTTGCTAATTCAAGAAATTAAATGCTTTTAAAATAGCTTAAATAAAATTATTTCTGAGAAATGTGTATAATAAAACACATTTAAAAGGCTTCAATACAGCTCGGTCTTAGGCTCAGAAGTTAATGCATACATAAAATATGCATTAAAAATCGTAAAATATCCACCTTAAATGAAAAACTCTGCATTTATTATTGATTTTTTTCAACGCTTTCAACATTATTAACACATTTTAGGTAGCTCTTGTCTTAAAATTGGTTACAAATTTGATTTGTTGGGTCTAACTTCTAAATGTCAAATTTTGGTTTCTTTTATATTATATACTAATAAGTGGTAAAAATATTTTTTTTCAAAGTTGGTTTTCGATCTAAGTGCTAGTTTACACTGATGATTTTTTTTGGAAATTTGAAGAAACAAAATTTATAAAATATATTGATTTTCTTAAACGTAGACTTAAATAAATTAATATGCATTTATAGCAAAATATGGCACAAAATATGCATTTATAGAAAAATATATAAAGATATGTATTTATTGCAAAAATATTCAAATATATACATTAATAAATCGATGCCATTTTGTTGGAAATTTGATGATTCGCAAAGATATTTATTTAACTTTGTTTTCCAGCTAATGCTAACAAATATGTATTTACACGAACTTCCGAGCCCTATACATTACTTTTAATGTGTCAAATATAATCAAATATTAAAGAAATGCTTCTAAAAAATGCTTCTAAAAAAACCATATTGACAAAAAATGTTAAGAGTGGTACTGGCAAAACACATGCTTAGCAATCAAAATAGTGTTTTCGTAGTACTATATTCTTCGTAACTTTGGTAATTTTAGCACGGAGGATTTTAAAAATATCAGTGGTTTGCAGACTTGGGCGATTTCAATTACATTTCAATTACAATTAAATTACATGCAATTAGTAATTGCCTATTTTTCAATTACAATTACTTATAATTGTCATGTAAAAACTCAATTACAATAACATGTAATTGTAATTGGAAGAAATGCAATTACTAATTACATGTAATTGAAATTGAAAATTTTGAATTGCAAATTACATGTAATTTGTATTTGTTATTAAAGGAAAATAATTGAACAAATCTGTAATTAATTACATTTTTGAACCATTAAGTTAAATAAAACAACTGATGTGTTTAGAGAAGGGGTAAACTTAGGTTGAGATAAAAAAAAAAACGGAATATATACACTCAAATGCGTTGTTATTGGTTAGTTACAATTCATAATTAGGAGAAATAAAATGTTCTCTTTTATTCATTTTTATTCGAAATACTATTTGTTTTATAGCAGGGTAGTACGATATAAATTTTTAATTACTTTTGATCATGAGAGTTTATTATTTTACTGTGTTATACCCTCTATAATTTTATAATGGTAAATTTTGTTTTTACTTTTATCTGCTTAAACTAATAATTAAACTAAATAATATTATACAGGGTTGACGTTCGCCTGATTGTTTTAAAACATTAACATCTTAAATTTTTTACTTTTTATTATTGAGTTATTTTATTTATTCAAATTTTTATTTTTATTTATTTATTTTTTTTTGGCACGGTATAAAGAAATTAAAATTATAAAATAATAATAAATAATGTATAATCTTGAAAAGAAACTATTAACCAAAATTCAAATCTTAAAATTAATTAATATTTGACACAGTCAATCAAGCTTGCCACACCCAGTATAATAAAGTATTCTTCTACTTGATTCATTTTTATTTGCATGGTAGTTGATTGAATTGGGTTTGAGAATTCAATATAAAATATAAATTATATAAATTTTTTTTTTTAATTTTAAGAAAACATAGACGTTGTGAACTTTACACTTTTTTATTTACGTTAAACCATCGATATATTAAGAACAGAAAAAAAGAGCCAAACCGAATTGTATATTGATTTATACAACCATCAAATTGTGTTGAAGACTTCCGAACCGTGAAGCAAACCTGAATAATTTAAGTCTTGCTACTGAAATTCGGTTGTATCAACCGAATTTTGTTGCGACAACTAATATTCAGTAGTGACAACGGATTTGGGTAGTAAAATCATAATAGTGTATAGGTAAAATACACGAAAACAGGTATACATTTTACGAAAGTTTCTGGTTAATTTGACATTACGAAAAATGTTGTAATTTTTAGCATGGATTATTACAAGCTTAATAACCGAATTTTAGTTGGAAACCGACAACATTTTTCTCTGTTTATACCAATTTTAACTTTTAAGGGCTTAAGAGGTGGGGTAAAAATGGCTCCAGTTTTCTTTTGTTTTCATTTATTCGTATTTATTTCTAAACTATACAAAAATAGTTATCAAATTAAAGGCTTTTTGGAGATGTATCTAACGATTGTACCAAACAAATTACAGGGGTTTATGGTTGTTGCTTTTCTTGTGTCACCTTTTTAGAATTTATTCGTAAGCTTAGTGTCCTTTGTCACATATTTGAAAGAAATTATTCTGTAAACTTAATAGTGATTCTTTTGTGGCCAACAGTATAAACATTAAACCTAAAAAAATGGAAATTACATAAAATTGTTATTTTTATCAAGTGAAATTTTATTTTCAATTCAAAGGCTTTGCAAACTTGTAGTCACCATAAAAATTACGTTTCATGGACCTTTTTGTCCTAGGCCTCTAAGGACTAAAGATGTTTTAAATAAAAATGAAGATGCTTATATTACTTTAGTATATTTAAGGAGATATATTTCCAAAAAGCATGGAGACTTTGATGAAAACATTTAAAAAATAGAAATCTACATCTAAAATTAGACATTTAAAAAAGCTTTAAATCCAACTTTAAAAACACTTAGGGCCATTATTACAACTTGCCAATAGCTAAAGTTCGGATGTTATCTGACAGATTATTAGTTTTTCGTTATTATAAGTATACTTTAAGCTAAAAGTGACCGATAAGATAAAGGGAAGGTATTGTTGCCTTTAGCTTTAAACGTAAGGTTTATGTGTTTAAAGTTACCACATTTTCTGCTCTATAAAGAAAAAGAAGAAAAATACCGAATTTCACAACCGAATTTCACAAATTATTGTTTGTCTGTAAACAAATAAATAAAAGTACGTTGCCACTACGTATTTTTATAAACCAATTCATAAACCAATAATCGGTTTTAGTTTGTTGCTGCCACATTATCAAAAATATTAATTTTATTTTATTGGGAAGTTGTAATAACGAAAAACATTATAGCTCACTTTATTCCTCATTTTAGCTAAAGTTACTTTTTACTAACATTTACTTTAAAGGCAAGTTGTAATAACGGCCCTTAATAACATTTTTATTTGTGCCTCATTTTTGATTCCTAAAGTGTGTTAATGGTATTCGACGAAATCATGACTTCATATCTAAATAACCTTGAGTATTTTAAAGGAAAAAGTGAAATAAAAAAATTTAATTTTTCAAAATTTCGAATTTTGGTAATTTAAATACAAAAAAAATCGATTTATGTTTGTGGATGTAATGAGTCCTAATAAACATTAACGAAATTTGAGGTAATATCTATAAAAAGCTAATTTTTTCCAAATCTTTATTTAATGCATTTAGGTAAATGTTTAAAAAAAATTAAAAGTTGGCATCATTATAATAATTCGACAAAATATACATTTGAACTTGGGTTATGCCCAGATTGTTATATTTTTTAACTACCACAGTGATAAATCTAATATCAAAACTATTTTTATATATTTTTTTTAATATCATCCCTCTTTCGTTTTATCTGCTGTCTCTAAACCTTATTTAACAACCCATGTAGAAATTGCCAACCGCACAAAAAAAAACTGGCAAACCACTGTTATTTTTGTACATTCCACCGTGTTCAAATTACCAAAGTGTACAACAAATATTTTACTAGAAAACTTAATTTTCTTTTGCAAAGCCTGTGTTTTGCCAGACCACCTGAAAAAGTATTAACCAATATTGTTTTTAACCAATATTTCAAACCATTAGAAGCATTATCTTCAATTTATAACGAGCTTTCAACCTCCGTGTACTTACAAAAATAAAGCAAATCAAACATATTAGCTAGGTTGATACTAGTGTTTCGATCTGGCTAATCTCAGCATAACCCGAAGTTTTAGAAAAGCTAGAGCCTCCATAATAGGCAGAACTTTAACAAAAAACCTATTAATCATCAATTTTGCTCCAATCAATTTTGCATCAATTTGTTGAGAAAACAAAATAAAAAGTTGATCTTAGAAGAGCTTCTCCAGAAACAAAAAATCAATTTTAAACGACAAACTTATTATTAAAAAATCAAAAAAAAAAGTTTTGCCTGAAACCGGGCTTGAACTCGGAAATTTCCAACTACAAACTTTTTTAAAAAAAAGCATCATCATTTGAAAAAATAAATGCTTTACTGGTGGTTAGACATTTGAACCGTTCGTATTTTTGACTAGATAGCACTGGGAAAACGCTTTTTCCATCGTTGGAATAGTAGTCTCAGAAAATTCTTTGCCAATGATTTTTTTTGTAAACCACTGATATTAGTGTGAAATAAAAACTGCCAAAACTTTTTTTGGAAACGCTGGTAAAGCATCTTAAACAAGTGTTCTGCCAGTAGTTTATTTATAATTCCTTGGTTAGTCAGTGGTATACCAGTGCTTGATTTTTGGTACCACTGGCAGTTTCTGACAGGACAGTTACCACGTTTTTTCTGTAAAAGGTGTTTTTGTTACTCAGATAGTGGTTAAAGTAGTTTTTAATTTGTAAGATTTTCTGGAATTATTAATGCTTTAAAAATGTCCAAACTGTAATTTTAAGCGCAAATTGTTGTAATACCTGCATTTATTTCATCATAAATACTTTTAAATTGGAAGCAATTCACTAATTAAAATTTTATTTGTTGATTATTATTCCATTTACATTATTTGCCATTTTAAATTATGTTATTATATGAATGATTACGATTGTGATCTAATTTCTAGTTTAAAATGCCAATAAATATTTCATATTTAATAGTTTATAACCTTTCCACAATAATATTTTACACACATAAGTGACAAAATTCTAATTGAAACAATTTTGATAAATTGAACCATGTGTTAAGACAACGACAACAAACGACTACAGTTAGTTTGTAGAGAAAACGCAATTTATGGCATCTAAACTGAAGGATATGTGAACACACATATATAATACTAGGTGGGTCAAATTGTATGGCTCAAGAAAAATCTAGAAAATCCTGTAGCAAAAATTAAATCTATGGAATGTTGTTAGAAATATTTTGAGAATACACAATAGGTCTAAATCAAAACCAATCCGCCAAAATGACACGAATATTTAATGAATATCACAGCTATTAACCTTTGCAATGTCATATTTTTGAAGTTCTTCATAAATACGATGCAGAATTTTCTCTGAGTGTTTGGTTTGGAGTGGGGTAGAAGGGGGAGTCCATTGGTCAACCAAAATTTTTTTTACAAATATTTTTTTTTTTTTCCAAAAATTTAACATATCTTAAGTTTAATTTGCATGTTTATATTTCTAATGATTGATTTTAATGATTGATATCAAAGCTGTAATTGTAAAAAAAAATTTGGAAAAATGTTACTTCCTTCGAAGTTGTTAGACCAAAATTTCGTCTCACCAGTGCAATACATATAACCATGTAACGAACTAATATAACTTATACGTCTATTAGAGTGCTTGCAGTTTTTGCTGACGAAGCTAATCAATCTGGTGTCTGGCTTATGCACCTCAGGATCAGTCGCACCACAAATTTTATTTTTTTTACACTTTTAGAAATAAATTTAAAATATTCGTATTAGTATTATAAATTTATATCAACGCTTCGACATCTAAAGGATATTTTGCAGTAAACACGAAATGAAAAAGTTAGCCCAAATAATTACAAAAACAAAAAAAAAAACCACAAAACCATGTCTATCCTCTACCACGTGTGAAGAACAAGTGTAAAATTTGGTGACAGGAAAGATGAATCAATAACTGCACAAATTGTGGAAATGAATAGTTTAATAACTCTTTTTAAAATACCAGCGATAATCGGTGGCCTCAGTGCACAGATAGAATTCTTGGGACGAATTTTAATGAAATTTGTTCACTAACTGATGAGGTTTTCTTCATAATGTGAATGAAAAATTTATTAAACTTAAAGAAAAAGCTTTATAGTTTTATTGAAATTATTTCTAATGAAACTTTTTCATTAGTCGTATGAAATTTTTAATAAATAAAATGAAGTTTTTCATAAAATTTTTTGAAAAAACTACATTTAATTAATGAAAAGTTTCAATGGACGAGTTCCAGCGACATTTCATAGATATAATGCAAAATTCATTGATATCATGAAGAGAATTATCTCCATGGGGCGATATCTTCCCATTCTACCCTACTATGTTCAAGTGTGCTAACTAGGGGGTGCCGATCCCGAAATACCGATCCCGAAAATCCTGGAATTTTTTCAAGTTCTAATTTACCTATTTTATTTAATTTTTGTATATATACGACACCTTAAACAACGAAACAAAAACAAAACATAAAATTTTGAAAATCATAATTCAGCTTTTATATTTCACTAGAATATTCTTAAAGAAGGCGCAACAAAAAAACACATTCGGCTTTACTGTTCTGATTGTAGTAAAAATTCTCCTAGTTAATATGGTGTTTACGTGTTTATTATTTTTTCAAAAGTTGTTTATAGTTCACGTTCAATTACTGCTCAATTTGCGGGTTTTTAACAAATGCTTAAGAATATACAATGTTTTAATTATCATCACTTTTGAACGAGTCAAAAATCATGTTCTTTTAACAATGTTATGCAAAAAAAGATAATACTATTTTTCTTATTCATTGTAAAAAAATTGTATATTCAAAATTGTACTGAAATAAAAGGAAATTACAAAAACAGAATAAAAGAAAGTGCTTTTCACCATAATTTCAGCACAATTTTTGCTCATTGTTTTACACCTCTGTAATGATGTGGTTTTATTTATAATTTTATTCTCGTTTTTATTTATAATTTTATTCTCGTTGGCGACCGAAGCATAAAAACACACCTGATATTTGCGTCGCCATATTTAAGATTTTAAAATATTCCAGCAACAACAGACTTTCCAAAATAATGTATAACTGTATCCATCGCAACCGTAGACCATGTATTCTTTGCGGGCATTTTGCTAGATTACTTTTACACACTATTGGTACAAATGAGACGGAATGATATTCGCTTTCAATATAATGCTATATGCAATACCTTATCTGCTAGATTACAAAGCAGTTATCGGGAAATGTGGCAACATATTACCTATACATGGCATAGAATGTAGAGCGTAAGTGAATGTGTTTCTACAATATATTTGAAATAAAAAATAGTTAAAAAATATATTATACATGCAACCGCAATCCTATCTTTGGGTTTGCAGTCGAGACGCTCAACCCACTGCGCACTGCATGCTCAACCACTGAGCAAAAAATAGTCTACATAATATTTTATTTTAGATTTCACAAAAATTGTTCTTGATATTAGTTATTAATTATTTATCAATGAATTCTTTTATGTTTACTTTTAAATGAAATTTATTAATTATTAAAAAAGGTATTAAAGAGTAATAAAAAAAAAATCGTTCACATATTAAATTTATTTTTGACAAGCACAGAAAACTTTACAGAGAAGATTACATGGCCCCTGCGCAAGGATGACACGCAAAATCTTAAAGCGTTCTACATTTTTGAAAACGCCAGCTTATATTTCACGAGAAAAACAAAGAGTTTTCATCCAACAAAGTCCCCTTCAATTTATGAATCACGATGTGCCCTGGGAAAAAAAACCCCAAATATTTGGGTGTCATGCTTGACACTAACTTTGTTTCCAATCTTGTTGACAGAAACTGATTATTAAATCAATATTCCACCCAATATTATTTTTCTTGGTCCACTCGGCTAAATGCCATTTAAAAAGCTTCAAGTAGCTCAAAACAAGCTACTTAAATAATATATAATTTACCTTGGCACTTTTCCACCCAACATTTACACGCACTTGCCTGTTTTGATCTCGTTTATGATAAGATTGACAGACTCACACTAAATTTCCAT
>CM037851.1:177728980-177778189 GCA_021234595.1 Delia radicum | reverse complement strand
TACCGATGAGAGCCTTTGGGCCAGCATGTAAATGCTTGCGATGAAGGTGTTCGATGAAAAGTTGAATAAAACGATGATTTGGTAAAAGTGCAGGAAATTTAGTGTTGTACGGTAAATCTGAATTTGCTAGCCGACCACCAACTCTAACAATGATTAAAGTTGAATTGCAGCATTGTACCTTGTCGAGAAACGGTGACAGTTTTTGAAGGCTTGGTTTCAAACCCTTTCTTTTGTTGAGCATATTAATTTCATCTTTGAATGCAGTTTGTTGAATGTCATACACAATTCTCCAAAACGATGATTGCAGTTCTTTCCGATGATATAAGAGAGTTACGATTTGATTGTCAAAAAAAAGCGATGAATGTATGCGATGATACGAAGAATACGAAGATACGAAGACTGTCGATAAAATGATTTGCTGAATAATAGTTTCGACGACAATAGATGTACTAAAATGGATTTTCTCATTTCCGTTTGGGGTAGGTCGAACGATTTCACTGTTGTTTTTAGGCCACTCGTTTTCATTTCTGAGAATAAATTCTGGACCGCTAAGCCAAATTGTGGATGCTAATTCATTTGCAAGACAGCCTCTAGAAACCACATCCGCGGGATTTTGTTTAGAAGGCACGTGTCTCCAAGGGATATTATGAGTCAGATTTTGAATTTCTGAAACTCGATTTGCAACGAAACAAACGTAAGACGATGAGTGATTACTGAGCCAATTCAACACGATTTTTGAATCAGACCAAAAGAATATACGATAAGTATAAAGATGAAATTTGTGTTTAATTTTTTTCCCAAGTTCGACTGAGCAATAACGCAGCACAAAGCTCCAACGAGGCAAAGATTGTTGAACACCTGGAGCCACCTTTGATTTTGCAATGAGCAAAGTTGATTTACCTTCATTTTCGTGACGTACTGAAACGTAAAGGCAGCATCCATATGCTAATTGGGAGGCATCAGCGAACCCGTGAATATCGAATTTTATTTTTGGAGAAGCACCAACAAATCTTGGAACCTCAATATGATTTATATGTAAAAAACTTTGTTCAATTTGTCGCCAACGATTCAATAAACGTTCGTTTAAAGGCGCATCCCAATCCATTTGTTGTTTCCACATTTCTTGAATCAAAATTTTGCAAGAAATTACTACTGGACTAAGTAAACCGAGAACATCAAAAATTTTTGCAACAACTGATAAAACAGTTCGTTTTGTGGGAACTTCAACGATTGTAGCATCGAAACGAAAACAGAAAACATCTTCCTTTGGTTTCCAAGCCATTCCAAGAGTTTTAGTAATATTTTCATCATTTGTTTCTAAAGGCATTTCTCTAGTAGATTGGGCTAATTCTGCACAATTTGAATTCCACTTGCTCAATTCAAGGCCAGCTTTTTCCAAAATTTGTATCAGTTCGGATTTTTTTGTAGAGAGTTCAAATATATCATCTGCCCCCGTGAGAAGATCATCAACATAAAAGTCGTGTTTGAGAACTTCAGATCCAATTGGAAACAAGTCTTTGTAAAATCAGCAATAAAAAATAAACTTCTTACGGCAAGAAATGGAGCGGCGGAAGTTCCATAAGTCACAGTGTTTAAATGGTATAAACTTATAGGATCGTTGACGTTACTTCGCCATAAATGAGCTGGAAGTTTCGGTCTCTATCATCCACTAAGAATTGTCTATACATTTTACAGATATCTGCCGATAATGCAAATTTGTTAAGTCGAAAAGAAAAATTGTTGTTATTAAATCCTGTTGTATAGTAGGCCCGACCATTAACGTTTCATTGAGCGAAACATTGCTAGATGTGCGGCACGACGCGTCGAAAACAACTCTTAGTTTTGTTGATAAACTTTGAGGACGAAGAACACAATGGTGTGGAATTAGATATAGCGAAAAGTTGAGCTTATCAAAGGAAACAGGTGACATGTGGCCTAGACTAATATACTCGTTCATAAAATCAATATACATTTTTTTTAACATGTCATCTTTTAAAAGTCGCTTTTCAAGAAAAATAAAACGTCGGCGAGCAGTATCAAAGGAATTACCAAGTTTATTAATAGTAGATTTAAATGGCAAACGTACCTGAACCTTTCCAGATGAGTTGAACGTAGTGTTTTTCACGAAATGCTGCTCGCACAGCATTTCCGTTCTTATAGGCTTGGATTTTTCAAATTCCTCAATTTCCCAAAAGGCTTTCAACAGATTATCCAAGTCTTGATGTTTTGTGGAAACATTACACGTTTAGAGAACAATGTTGTTGTTGATTATTTACTTTACCTCCTACGATCCAACCAAACGGCGTATTTATAATACAAGGAAGATTATTTCCGAGCGATATTTTCCCAGTTAGTAAAAGATCGAAGAAAATTTCAGAACTTATCAAAAGATCAATTCGCTGAGGTGTATAAAACTGTGGATCTGCCATCTCGAGGTCATTGGGAATGTTCCAATCAGCTGTATTGATACGTTCTGCTGGATGTTGAGACGAAATAGATTTGGTTACGAAAAAATTAGAAGTCCATTCAAATTCAGTTATTCGAGACTTTATAGTGGCTAAAACTACGAACTGAGCTGGGAACGAATATTTTCAACTGCAGCGATTTCTTGTTCTGATCGAGTTGTTTTAATCGAAGGCGACTTACCGCATCTTGAGTAATCAAATTAAGTTCCGAGCAAGAATCTAACAACGCACGAATAGGTTGATAATTACCAAAGAAATCTTTGATAAAAACGACAGCTGTAGGTAGTAGATTCATATGACAACTACGAGTTAGAAACGATGAATGTGTAGTTAAATGAATTGCCGCAGAACTAGTTGATGAATTTAACGATGAACGCTGTTGTGGCACAATAGGCTGAGACGATGACGAAGATTGTTTGAAGATATGAAGTATGAGGTTGTTGAAACGATGAATTCGACGATAAATGTTGATTTTGCGATGAACGATGAGATTGCGATTGATTTACTGATGAATTCTGTGGACTTGACGAAGTTTGAAAGTCATTGGCAACGATGAATTGGGATTGTGTAAAGTTGTGTGATGTGAAATACGACAAAAACGGCACCGAAAGTTTGAGGGACATTTTGCCACCAAATGTCCCTTTCGCAGGCAATTATGCAAAGACTTGAACTTTAACAAATTCAAACCGACGAGGTACAGGTAAAGCTAGGTATGAAGGACAAGATCCAATAAAATGTTTATTATTTTTGCAAAATTCACAAAAAGTAGCTGAAAGTACGAGCGACGAACTAGGACGCCTAGTATTAGGTTTGCATTTGTGACTACGTTGTTGAAAAGACTCTATTTCAGCTGTACGACTTTCAAGAAATTGACAGCGACGATTGAGAATGGAATAACAATCATTCCATGAAGGCAAAGCGTTGAAATCTTGTTTTTCATCATAAACTTTTTTTGATTCAGCATCAATTTTCGAAAGTACGATATGAATAATCATTGCGTTCATAACATCAAGCTCTGATCCTAATGAAAGAAGCGAACTACGAAGACTGGCAACATTATCCAGAATTGAACGCAAAGACGTAGCATTAGGTTCGGTGATAGGAACAATTGAAAACAAAGCATTGACGTTGTCGATGAATATTAATGATTTGTTATCATACCTTTCTTTTAACATCTCCAAAGCCAATTTATAATTTGACTCAACCACTTGAAATGGCTCAATAACTGCTAACGCTTGACCAGATAACAATTTAATAAATAATTAAATTTGTCAATAGTTGGGATATTTGAATCTTCATTGACCAAAGTATTAAACGAGCTGATAAATCGTGAGTATTCCGCATACTTTCCATCAAATTTCGGAAGTTTTAGTTGCGGCAAACGACTATGATGCGAAAACGGCGCATTTGTCACGTTCAACAAACTTTGTTCAACATCGCTATATCTACGCTTTTTATTCATAAGAGTAATCAAAGCAGCCTTAGCCGTAATAAAAAGCTCTTCCAGATCCGATCGGGTAATATCACCTGGATCTAGTTTTTCAATTTGGGATTGAATGTAGCTAATTTGCTTGAAATATGATTCCAGAATTTGCAATCGGCATTCGAGTATGGTATAATCAGACGAAGCACCGTCTTTTTCTATTTTTACCTTCATTTGCGTAATATTCCGTTTCATTGTAGACCGTTGTGTCTTTAATGAAGCTAGATTTTCAGTTTCCCCTTTATCGGTACTCATTTCTAACTGAAATTGTTTAAAGTTAGTATTAAATTCAAAAATATACAAAATCTACAAATTATTTTTATAAAAAGTACAAAATTAAAAAAGTACCAACTGATGACCAATTGCCCAACACTGACAATGTGTAAACAAACCAACTCAATTTACACGTATGTTTGTGTGTGTGAGACTGCTGAGTAGTAAACTCTTAAACAACAAGCAACTGCTCTCGATGAATCCGTGTAAGTATGGAAGTTTGAGCAAATGTGCAGGTGTATTTGTACGATATTACAAAGCGATGATGACGTTGATGTTGATGAAACAGCAGAGGTGGTTGGTGGCTAGCAATTCAGTTGAAGATAATGATGACTATTAAAAATACGATGACGATGAAGTTTGATGATGATGAAGTTTGATGTATTTCTTTATTTAAAAAAATTTAACTTTTTCTTTTCAGAAATTTGGTTTTTTAATTTAATTTACTTCTAAATTAAAAACACTTAACTTTTATTTATCAGAACTATTATTAATTAATTAATTAATAGAGTCCTGTCACGGTCGCCAAAATGTTTTGTACGAAAATCGAAAACCAAAAAAAAGAAAAAGAAAACACCGCTGTTTTGTGTACTTGTTGCAAAGGTTTATAAAGCAATGATGCTTAACCATTTTTATTAGTAAGAACAAACTAGACAACGATAGAAATTATGACCCGTTATAAATTGAGCAAGAAATTTAGTGTTATTTACAATAAATTGTAGCAAGTAAAAAAAAGAAACACTTGAGTGATCGAGTACTTTAAAAGAATAAATTTATAATTATAAAATAAATGAATTAGAGTAAATTGAATGCTATTCTGATCGAACACTTATTTATGAAGGATTTACAGTGTTTTGAAAATGTTTCTAGAAATACACATTTTTAATTCTTTTTTGACTCATATTTTTGCCATTTAAAATTTTACTTAAAAAAAAAAATCCCCAAAAAATTAATCAAAATTTCCAATAATGGTATTTTTTTTAAATTGGTTTAATTTTGTCAGTTTTAGGTCGAAGACTAAACCGCATTTTTATAAATAATTGTGAAGATACTACTGCATTTGCACATGTTATTTATTTGCATATCGCAGGAATGCACTCAGAGAAGTAACTGAATAAAATTCATATTTGTTAAAAAAAATATTCAACATTTAAGAGGTCCTGGATAATTATGATTAAAAAAGAGCAATTTTTTTTATTTTTAAGTTATATGTGTTATATAAGAAAAGTATAACCACCCAGTGTAAAATTGGAGTATGAAACGCCTCATAAAAAGAGTCCCGAGACCTTCTAAATTCATTGCAATATCTACAGCTGAAGATACTTTCTGAGTGTTCTGTTGTGACTCATAAAATACTCCTTATTACGAAGCTTAGGAGGGAGAATTTCCCTCTTTTTTAACAGATTTTTCTGAGTGATTTTAGAGCATATATGGGCACACTGCAGTATATTTTTACTGCATTACGATTGGCAGTAATCAGTAAAATGATACTGATTACTCAAAGAGACAATGCAGTAACCAGTAACGTTTTACTGATTACTGAAAAAAATTGCAGTAGTAGTAACCTTTTACTGATTACTGAAATAAAATAGCAGTACCAGTAATGTTGTAGTGATTACTGAAAATAAAATTGCAGTACCAGTAATGTTTTACTGATTACTGAAATAAAATTGCAGTAACCAGTAATTTTTTACTGATTACTGAAAAAAATGCAGTAATCAGTTAAATGTCAACAAAACAAATTTATTAAATTGCATCACAATTTTTGTTAAAAATTAAAGCGTACCATTACTTTTTTGTTAAAAAGTCAAAACTCAGGCCTTGGGTTTTAAATTCCAATCATATTATTATAAGCTTTTCTCAAAACAAGCATTTCAAAATTTACATCGCTGAATTTTTGTCTTCTGGAACGATTCACAATCCCAGCGAATGAAAACAATCGTTCTACAGGTGCAGATGAGGGTAATGCAGTATTGTATTTGAGAAATACGTTTTTAATGGCAATGTGATTATTTATTCACTTTGTTTGTCGTGTCTTGTTCGACCAGGTATAAAACGGTTTCCTGGAGATAATTTACCGAGTCACTGCATTCACACTGTACGCTAACATCTGTTTAAGAATACAATACATATCTTAATACAAATATTAACGGAAAATTAACGGTAACAAATTTACCATTACTTTCTTCCCCGAAATCTAGAAATGAATTCTGTTTTGTTGCAGGTATGGCACGAGTTTCAGCTTCGGTTATTTTGCCGTATTTAAGTACATAAGTGTTGAATATTTTCTTCATTTCGTCTTCTGTTTGTGTTGTCGCTGTTTCTAACAAGCTTTTAAAAATCTTAATTTTATTTCAGGAACAGATATAGCCGCAATAATAGCATCCCAAGCTTCAGTCTTCATTAGGAAATATTTCTCAAATCTTTTGAGTAAGATTCTTGCATTTTTTCGCTTACTTCAGCTAAACTCTTAAAGTTCGCACGCTCCAAACGACAAAGTTATTCTTAAAGACACTATAGTAGGAACAAAGTAACCAAAATACATAGTCTTTTCGCCCAGAAGAAAATCGATCGCTTCTGCTATAGGCTCCATAAGCTTTATGTATTCCACTAAGTACTCAGCCTCATCACTTAGAATGGTGGGAATTCCCAGGCGATAACACAATTCGGGTAAATTGGTTTTGTATCTCAGCAACTTCTTAACGGAATCATAAAGTGAGTTCCACCTTATAACGCATGGAGTTATTAAATTGGCGCTTAAAACTTCAGTGACCAATTCTGCAGATTTTGGACTATTTCACTAGTTCCAGAGCTGTGTGCATCTATAAATGTAAATAATATAAATGAAAAGTGTACTTAAAATTAAGTAAATGTTTACCTGTAGAAAGACCTTTTATGAACTTCTTTTAAATCCTGACTTGAAGAATTCATAATTTTGTTGAAATCGGTTGTAGCCAGAAGATTTAAAGTATGGCTCGCACATGGAACATGTTTTGATAGTCGTGTAGTTATAGAACCAAATTGAGGGCCTGAAACATCGATCGAGTCATCCGAATCGAATTCAGAGTCAGATTCATTGTCAGTGATCGTATAAACAATTTTTTCAACTGGCAGTTTATATTGTTTGTTTATGTCGCATATCATCTTCGTTATATTGTCAAAAGAATGGGTTCCCTTAAATCTTCGACAAGCCAGTGCTACAGACTTTCTTTCGAAATTTTTAGCATCTAACCAATGGCAAGTGTAATCAAAAAAACATCTTTTTTCCACCTGACCACACATCCGCAGTTACGCACACATATTCAACTTCTTCAAGCTTAGAAGCAAGTTCTTTGATAAAGCGATTTTGGCTATCTAACAGTAGCCTTGTAATTGAACGCCTGCTGGGAATTTTTTTGCCATGAACTAATTTTCTAAAGCTTTGCTGATAGACTATGGACAACGGAGATGCAGTGTCGCAAATAAAATTTAAAATATCACGGTTAAGAGAGGAATTGCGGCCTGCGTTTTTCCTATTTAATTACTATTAACTGCTTAAAACGATTTATTGGTACAAATTTACTGATTACTGCATTTTTTCAGTAATCAGTAAAAAAATACTGGTTACTGCAATTTTTTTTTCAGTAATCAGTAAAACGTTACTGGTACTGCAATTTTATTTCAGTAATCAGTAAAACATTACTGGTACTGCAATTTTATTTCAGTAATCAGTAAAACGTTACTGGTTACCGTAATTTTCTTTCAGTAACAGTTTACTGGTAATGAAAATTTCGTTGCAGTAACCAGTAAATTTTTTTTACAGAAAATTTACTGGTACTGCAATATGCCCATCTATGTTTTAGAGTATAGGTTTTGAGAGGAAGTTAGAGCTCTTTTATGAGTCCCCAAAGATTATATTCGGAAATATTTTGATATCGTTTTGTGTAATTAATGCAAAGTTTCTGAAACAGTTTTGGTTGATTTCGATGGTCGTAAAAATTTCAAAAGTATAAAGCGAAGTTTGGTATTTATAATTTTTATTTCGCACTGATATCAGATTACATAAAATGGTATTTATTATGCAATACATTAGTACATTAACATTATAAAAAACATAAAACGAATATTTGATGACATACTAATACAAAAATTTAACTTCTGGTATAACTTAAGACTGATGAATAGATGCGTTAGAAAATTGAAGTTTAACTAAACATTAAGCCATTCAATATGATGTTATAGATGTAATCTTGGCATTTCTTTTAAGCACAGATTTAAAACACTTCTATGACTGTATTTGTTTGTCAACAATAATGTTTTACTTCCTTTTTTAGCGGAGAAACAATTTAAAACTGCTTTATTTATTAAATACAACACTCATATATGGGCAGGGGATCCACTGTCTATTCTGAAGCTTCTGGACCATGTTCAGGGGAGGGCGGTGTAGCTTATCAATGACAGTAGAGTATCCAACTCTATTGATTCATTGGAGCATCGTCGGAATGTTGGTTGTGTGACACTTTTCTATCGATATTACCATGTGAGGTGCTTCTCTGAGACAAGTGAAGTTATTCCACGAGCCCGAGTTTTTATTCGTAATACTCGCTTATCAAGTAGAGCACATCCGTTTGTAGTTGATTGTCCTGTGTTTCGCACAACGCATTACAGAGAAAATTCGTTTTTTAGTCGAACGATTCGTATGTGGAACAAACTTCCCGCCGAAGTCTTCCCTGTTACTTACAATTTAGAAAAATTTAAATCAAATACCCACAAACACTACTCCCTCTTTACTCCTTCCCATGCCCTATTTTCCTGATCAATATAATGCACTGCATGAGTAGGGGCATCCCCTGAGTATTGGTTAAATTATAAAAAATAAAAATAAAAAATTAACACTATTCAAGTTTTTGAAACCTCAGTAATCCTCCTCAAAATTTAAAACTTTTTAACATGTCATTAAAAACTTCACGTTTAAAAAAATTTATTTTTTTTCAGACTCATTTTTTAATCTTATACGGTTGCTAAGTGTATTTTTAGGGTAATATTTTTGAGTGTCATAAAAAATGAACATACCAATAATTTGGGACCCAGAATTATGAGCGCTCATAAAGGCACATATTTTGGAGTCATTTAAGACTCATAATTTATGACCGCCCAGAAAATTGTTTGATTGTGTTTATTTATTATTTATTTATTTATTTATTATTTATTTATTTATTTATTTATTTATTATTTATTTATTTATTTATTTATTTATTTATTTAACGATTTCCTGCACAACAAGACCAAGTCTTATAATTATAGTACAGGATTATATATGTATAAAACATTAGCCATCATAAATTATAAATTGATACAAATATAATAATATAATAAAATTTTAAAAATATAAAAAAAAATTAAAGAATAAAAAGAAAGAGTAAAGTTTTTAAAAAAAAAAAAACGTAATTATAATATACTAAGTACAGATTTCTAATCCACAACAAAATAAAAAACAAATAACTAACAGTTAAAATTATTGTTTTAAACAAATTAAATAAAAATAAATTATTGTTTAATTAAAAAAATAAAAAAATAAATGATTAGTTTTAAGCAAAAAATTTGAACAAAAAAGCTTTAAAATGCATTGCGTTGCTAATTAGTTGTTGTTCATGTGGAATAGTATTCCAAAGACGAGCAGAGTTGATAAATAACTGCCATTCGGAAACTAAGCATCGGTGTCTCGGGATTATAATCATTCTGCCTCTGTTTGACCTTGCAAAGCGTAGTTTAGAGTACAGATACGTGGGATTTCGTGTATATATTATTTTATGCATGAATAATAGTGTTCTGATCTTCAGGATCAGATCTTCAGGAGCCTTTATCGTTTTTCATTTAAATTTTTGAAGAGTAAAAAAAAAATCAAAAAAAAAAACAAACCACATCATATTACTGTATTATGATTTTACATTCATTTTATACCGTAGTTTTTTTTTTTATTTAAAAAAATAAAACAAAGAAATGTTTGCTCAATTTTTGCTGCATATGTAGTGTATTCTTACTACAAAGGTGGTTAATTTTTTTTTAACAGCAAAAAACATATGGCAATGTTAGTTAATTTTACTGATATAAGTCATAATTTACTCAGTTGAAATTTCATTTGTTTTTAACTTCATTTGCAGTGGTCTTTACCTACATATCATTCTAAATATATTTAGCAACATTTTTGCTGATTTTATAACAAATATGTTCAATATTTTACTGATATATTTTCTGTTCTCAACTTACAGAAATGTATCAAAGAAATCTGCAAATTTTATCAGAGTTTTTTGTAACATAATTGCTTAACTAATTTTTAGTAGGTTTTGTTCAATGTAGTCAGAATAATTATTTCGCTGATCTCTGGTGAGCTATCAATTATGGTAAGAAGTATCCTCCAATGTGGTGATATTATGCCGAAATAATTTTCTATCCCTCTACGGGCTCGAGACAGTCGATAGTTAAAAATTTATTTTTTCCATTCTGGGTTTGAACTTGGTTAAGGACGCATTAGGGTTTTTCATAGTGCAGCATCTGCAACAAAGAAGTGAAGAAACGATGATTCAGAAAATGGTGAGAGTGGTTTACTTGATGAACATGTACTTTATCCGTCATCACTGATTTATCAAAAGGGAATAATCGAAATATTCCTTAAAAAGATTAAATATAGCAATTAATGATTAAATTGTGCATGTTACCTCCATCGCTTTGGCTTTCATAAATGCTAACACTGGCCGGGGTAAATGTTTATTTGGCATAGCAAACCGCCATTAAAACTATGTTGAAGAATTGTTTATAATTAATGAACGCAGAACCGTAGCAAGGAGGGCACTTTATTTCAATATGCTTGTTATCGATAGCCCCTACGCAGTTTGGTATATCCCACATTCGGTAAAAATCTACTTCAATGACCTTGGTTGGCTCACTCACGTAAACAGGAGATAGCAATCGCCACAAAACATCACAGATCTCTAAAACAGTCTTGCGTACGGTTGACTTGTCAAGTTTATAACACCAGGCAATTTGTTGTAAAGTTTGTTTCGCTAAGTCGAAAAAAAGATACCCAGTTAAAAATAATGTATGCACATGTTTGAACACATATGGATCACGTGTGAACATATACGATATACATGCAACCATATATGGAATCATACACGCAAATCACAAGCCAGTATATGATAATGTGTGAAGACATATATGAAGATATGTGACATGCATCCTCATATATGAATACATGTATTGAAAAGCATATGAAGACATTTTATATACATCCTCAAATATGAATTATCATATTTTAAGACATAAAATTATACATTTCCATATTTGTTCGTTGTTAAAATGCATCTGTCGGTATTTACTTAAATTTAACATGTTAATTGAGAACTTTGACATTTTTTTAATTCAAAAACTAAGGGGTTACTTTGTTGTTTAAGATAAACTTTTATTACTATGAATAATATTTAGATAATTGTATTGAATTAATTTGCAATATTACAGATATAGTTACCAACTTGCATAACATTTCTATACAATTAAACGGAATTATATGTTTTGTGAATAAAACTATTAGCCGTTACAAATTTTTAATATTGAGCTAATAATTATAAAGTTTTATTTTGCTTCCGAAACAATTGCAGAAGGCATGATTTTTGTTCGCGATGTCCCACTTGGTATGTTTCTTTGTTGCAGGTGAAAACCGGTTCCTTCATGCGCTCTAAGAAGGAATAAATTCTTGCCTTCGTATTAATTGAAAAGCGATTTTTTGTGTATTGAAAACATAAATGATTCATTGTATGCATTATTTACTGCTTCAAAAGAATGCATTCAGGGAAATACAGCAAAATGCTTTCCCAATTGCTTTATTGTATGCAAGACGGTAAAGCGCTTTCTTGGAAGCATTCAAATGTAGTTGCTGCTTACCAAATCGAGGTTATTTTTTCTGGAATAGATCCACACCTTCCGATTGAAATTGTTGTAGTTAAATGGTGTTGATTTTGAACATTTATTTCTTCTAAGGACTGTTCTATTTTCGCAGTTCATATTATCATTACTAGAATCTAACCGATTTTGCATTATTCTAGCGCCTTGAGTAAATTTGATGTTATTCATAATTTCCTTTCAAAATCTGTGAATGCCATGCAGACCTTTAGCAATCTATCCATTTTGATCCTCAAACGGTAAAGCTGAGGTGGCCCATAAAGGACCCTAATCTTAAATGCAACAGTTGGTGCGAATTGTACGATAATTCTCGATATATATTAAGAAGAGGAACTTTTTTTACAAATAAGTCTAAACTATCCTCTGATTCTTTAACGTGGGTGCTTGCTTTAAGACGTTTTTGACCTAAGTTGAATTGACAATACACATCAGCAATGTTGTTGTTAAGAGTTGGCAGCGAATAATATATCAACCATTTAAAAAATTCAGAGGCTTTTAAAAAATAAAAGTTTTTAATTGATTTTTTTGTTTGTTTAAAATGCTACATCGTTATATGTAGCATTTTAAACAATCTCTTACATAATGAATTTTAAACACCAATTATTAAAATCGGACACTACAGTAAAATAAATCTTTTGGATGTAGGATTAACTTTGTGAGATTGCGTTTAATTAAGTAATAACTTCATCATATAAGATTTTACAAATCATATATACACAGTCAGAAACTGCCAGTGGTACAAAAAATCAAGCACTGTTGTAAAAATAGATAACGGATGAATTGTAAATAAACTATTGGTATAATACAATGTTTAAGAAGATTTTAAAGCGTTTCCAAAAAGCGTTTTGTTAGTGTTTGTTTTGCAATAATTTTACTAGTCTATCGAAAAAATCCTTGGCAAAGAATTCGCGGCGAACTTTGGAGATTTTTCTTACTTTTGGTTATTTTTTTCATTTTGGCAATTTTTTATTTTAGTTTGACGATTTGTTTAGTTTTTGGTTAGTTGTATGAGTGTCTCGAATTTTTAAAATTTTGCGAATTTTTATTTGTTTTATATTCCAGCGGATCTATGAAATGTCTTCCGTAAGTTCACGATGTAAAAATTAAATTTATTAATGATCTTAAAAAAGAAAATAATATCCATATGAGTCTATTAATTCAAAAGAATTTTAGTTAAGTTATATCAGAAGGTTCAAAACTGATTCAAATTTTCTTTCAATGTGAATTCATTGTATATTAAATATTTTGTTATTAGATTTTATTTCAACGATTTAAATTAGATTCGGATTAGATCGGCACTCCTACTGTGCACGTGTTTAGTGTGTACACTATACAATTATTTTTTTATCTATATTCCGTACTAGCCGACCCGGCAAACGCTGTTTTGCCTTCAAATTTTAATTGTAATTAATTCTTTAAATCAAGAAATTTTTTTTACGCAAATAAATAATTAAAAAAATAAATTCACATTAGTAAATCATTTTAAAAATTTGTAATTTCATGGGAAGCCCAACGCCTCTTTGTCCTTCTATCGCCTTTATTTTCTGCAGTATATAAAATGAATAGCTAAAAACAACTGCCATAACAACTGCGACGTCACCTATCACCGCTGCATTGAAGTGCCGCTTATGCTCACCAGCCAGTGTCTTGTCAGCTCTTATCACAACCGTACACACAGAGAAAAATTTAGATATTTGCCAACTATAATTCGGGTACTGTGACTCAAAATCGGTTCATTCGAATTTCAGTCGGTTGGTAAAACTGAACATTTGTTTTCACAACAAAATTCGGTGAATTCAACTGAATTTTAGTTGCAACACTCAAAATATTCAGAAATCTAATGTTAATATCGTTGTACTAACTGAATTTATAAGTTGCTAACCTTAATATACACTTTTTAATTCGGTTAGCACTTTATTTTCTCTGTGTGTATAATCATCTGTCGGCATCTGGTCTAGGGCTGTTTTGAATAGACGGATGAGGCTGTTGTGTTCGTGTAACATAGCTTGAAAATTAATATAGGTTTTTTGTAAATATCTTCGGAACTACATAACCGATTTAAGAGTTTTATATCTCGTTTTGAAAAACATGACAACGGCTTTCAAAAAAAAAATAAAATAAAATAAAAAATGCAAAAAAATTAATGTATGTATATTAGAGCGACTCAAGTTGTATGGAAGCGAAATTCGTGCAAGGTGTACCCCCCTCAAAATGAACATTGGTATTTTTTATGATGACATCTAAAATATTTCGGCTCTAGCTTTGACCTCTCGTGAGCTGGACCATTTTGAAAAAGGGTCCATTTTTGCATGTTTTGTTAATTTAAGAATCTGTTTCCTTACCAACATATACAATATGGGTATCATAAGAAAGGTTTTTTTAAGGCGCGTCCAACTGTATATACAATTTGTCCAAGGACGATCATCCATGTTCTTTTTTAAGGATATTCTGTAAAAAAAAACTGTTTTTGAATTTTTTGTTCGGGGTTGCTTGTAATAAAAATGCCAAATTAACATATTTTAATCTTTAGTCGATTTAATTAAATACGGGTCTCAGCTTTTTTTTGAAATTCGTGCTAGTTCGCGTTTTGACAAAAATGCAATGGGATGGTAACTCTTCATTTTTAATAGGGCAATATGTGTATCAAATTTTTTCTTTTGCCAAGTACATCATCTTTGTATGTAAATAATTTAGATTTTTGCAAATTAGATGCATTTTACACGGTGCTCTGGAATATATATAAATGCAATTTTGTGGTAACTCTAATATGATAGCGGATTTAGTTTCTAGATCATGTATGGATGAAAATAGGACTAAAGAAAGAAAAAAAAAAAATGATCCACGACTTTTTAGCGGCATATTCTTTTTTTAATTTGCGAAAAAAATATGCCGAAAATCAGACTGCACAGTGTTACCCGCCTGAATATTCTGAAGATTCCCTGAAAATTTCATCAAAATCGCCCCAGACGTTTTGGAGTCCATACGTTACTTACATACACACATCCTGTTTTATATATATAGATTATCAATTTTCTATCAATACAACTGCCCACGTGTCGTATACGTGATATTTAAACAATTTAAAATAACGCTCATACGCTAGGGATGCCGAACGTTAATGCTTTTTCATGTATTTTTAATATTAAAATGTTATTGTTAGTTAATTATTTTATATTCAAAAAAAAATCAGTCATTTTGCCAAAAGTCATATGATCTCATGCCTCGGACGACATTCATGTAAATTTTTTTACACTGCTTTTAATATTTTTCCTCAATTCTTTAGTGCACTTTTATCATAAACATACACTTTATGTCATGAAAGACCCCAAAAGTTCTCAATTGAAGGTTTGGAGAATTTGCGTATTTCATTACAAAAGGTATGGTTTTTGCATTAAAACATATTAACGCTTGCTCAATCTGGCCAAACTTTTACTTTACCAGTTTCATTAAACATTTATTAATGTAAACATCCGCGTTTAGAGCAATAGCTTGAATATCCGGGATGTAAACTTATGATATACCTTTTGCCGAAATGTCTGCCCACACTAGTACTTTTGGTTCAAACTTCGCTTCGGGAAAATACCGTACCGTATAAAATGTATAATCTATGAGCGTATATGCATGACCATATAAAATAATATTTAAACTTATATGACGACATTTGTCCATATATGGAAATGTAGATTAATTTTTCTAGTATGTACAAATATGGTTGACCATATATGATCATATAAAAAACATATATGATCATATATGAACCTTTTCAACCGGGTTGTTTACAATGTCGTATTATTGGTAAATTATTCGTTGTAATGCGACAATAAACAGTGTCTTTGCGTTTCCATAAATATATAATATTCAAGTTTTGTGATTTGAAATAATTTTTTTATAATAATTAGGCCCTTTATTAAAGGGTGTTTTCATAGAGGTATGTAACTTTGAAATGAAATAAAAGATACTTTTCTGGCATTATAATAACAATTAGGCCCTTTAGTAAAGGGTATTTTTTTATAGAGGTATAGACATTTGAAATGGAATAATAGATAAGCTTCTGGCATTATAATTTAAATATGATCGGACGCAGTCTAATCTGGAGGATCGGACGCAGCCTAATCTGGAGGTCCAATTTTCGGTGGTCAATCGTTTCGGGCTTTTCGGCGTAGACTAGCGACTCCTCATATTCCCACAGAAAATAGTCCAGCGGCGTTAAATCGCACGATCTTGGAGGCCAATTCACGGGTCTGATGATGGGAACCTATAAAATTCCCGAAAAAGATCTATCAACACATTCCTGAAAGGGTCAAATAATAAATTTGAAAACAAAAAACTCTATAGATTATTTGTTAGGACAATATCCTAATAAAGAAATATAGAGTATGGCCTCGAACTTGAATAATTTTCATTTTCATTAAAAATGTAACTTAAAAATAATTATCATTATTTACAATAAAAATTTAACTTAAAATAAAAATATAGTGTTAGCAAACATCAAAATTAAATATTTGACTAACTTGTTTTACGCAAAGGAATGAAATTCTAAAATTAATTTTGATTGTTTTGTATTATATAGCCTTTTAATGCTGTCCTAAAGCTGTTTTTTCTTCTCGTGATATTTTTTTATGTTTTCTAAAATTAATCAATAATATTTAATTTGTGTACTACACTTAATAATATAATTTTTGAATTCATCGTTTTTATAGAAATACCAAGAAGAAAATAATGTTCACGGGAACCAAGCGGCTCAAAGTTCTTTTTATTTTGATTATGTATTTTTTTGTAATCCGGGAAAACTTATAAAAATCTGTTCACACTAGGGTTAACATTTTTTTTTTTTTTGCAAAATTTTGAAACAAATACCTCCCGCATAAAGTGCATTTCCTTAATTTTTTTTCAAGTTCTTAACATTAAAGTTTTATTGGTTGACCTAGAATAATGCAAAACATATTTTAAATAACTTTCTACTTATTGTGTTCGTTATTTTGCGAATTTCGATGTCTATATCCAATTTGAAGACGTTTGTTAAAAGTTTAGCTAAATATTAAATAATTTGATAATTGCAAAAAAAAATCAGAAGTTATAAACCTAGTGCTCACAAAAACTTTCGACTTCTAATAAACCGATTAAAAAAATTAGTATGATGCTTTATATAATCATGCAAAATTTAGTCTTAATACAGTTTTGTCGGAGAAATGGCCCATATAATTATATAAGTTTGCATTAGTTTAGTATTAATTTGATTATATCAGATTAAATTACATCCGAATAAGGGCGCGATACAATTTAATGTGATTTTATATAGCGATACAAATTTATATCTGAACTGATACTAATATATACAAACTAAGCTATAGTTATATCCAGTTTTTGATTTTAAAAGTTCATTAAAATCCGAAATATTTGCAGAAATAATCACCGTCAAATATGGGTTTTCTTTCAACGTTATTAATCCTTTAGTACTTTAGCCATTTGCAAAAAGTGTACAACTTTATAATTTGTAGCAAATTCTTTCCATTTTCACATTTTATTTAATTCAAAAAATTCTCTTGAAATTACGTAAAAAAATAAGTTGTTTGAGAAAACAACTTTGAAAATTAAGATATAATGAAAATGAGGATTTTATGGAACTTAGTAACTTACACCATTGATTAACAAACACGGAAATAACGTTGAAACTTAATTTAGCTTTTTACATTGAAAAAAATCTAAAACTTAATTAAAAACTCCTAATGTTACAAAGGAAACAAGTGCTTTTTTAGGGTTCCTACATATTTTGTGTATAAGGTGGAGAAATTTAAGAACCAGAAAGAAATCAATACAAAAGAAAAAAATTGGGGTAAATTTTGTTTATAAGATTATACACAAAATTATATAGGCAATTAATTGTACTATTGTATTGATGTAATACATAATTATATCGAAAATATGATTGCCAAATTTTTCAGTGTGACTCTGCATATGGTAATATACAATTTTATCCAAAATTGAATTGTGCTTTTAAAATATGATATAATTTCTGAATATATATTATTTTGTATTTTGCAATGTCTAGGTATGAATAAGGTCATCATTAATTGGATTAGTTTTAGAGTATTCTAAATGCAATATACAATTATATATTGAGCGAGATGCTATCAGACGCTATAGTTGACATCATATTACTATTTTCGACGATATTAATTTTATATGTGAATTTATATAACTTTTTACAATTTTGTTAGTTTTTTGTTTTTATATACATCGAGATTATTTTTATGTTTTTTTTCAATTTATAATGAGCTTTCAACCTTCGTATACTTACTAAAATAAAGCAAATCAAACATATTAGCTAGGTTGATACTAGTATTTCGATCTGACTAAAGATCTCATCAGAACCCAAAGAAAAACTAGAGTCTCCATAATAGGCAGAGCTTTAACAAAAAAAACCTATTAATCATCAATTTTGCTCCATTATTGTCTTCTTAGTAATCAAACACGTGGTTATGGTATTTTCCTAACAAGCAGCTTGACGCTACTAAACTTTGAAGACCAAAAATTGTTCTACTCATATAAAAAATTTTTAGTTTTTACTCTGGCTCATGTAATATTTTTTACAGTTTATTAGTTTTTTGTTTTTATATACATCGAGATTATTTTTATGTTACTTTCAATTTATAACTAGCTTTCAACCTCCGTCAATTTACAAAAATAAACCAAATCAATATAATCTCATCAATATAATTATGTTCTGTTAAATACTCTGGCAGACAAAAACTTATAAATGTATATAAAATAATGTTTTTTTTTTTACTGCAAATGGGAAATTAAAGATTTGTAACCGTCCAAAAAATTACGAATTTTTATTCGTGAACTCAAAAGTTGCAGACAAATAAGAAGGCAGGCTTTTCCGGTGGGTTCCCTTGAAACTTAATAAAATTGCGATAGGTGATAAAGGAACAAAAGAATATGATAAACGTATTTTTAAGCGGCCCAATCTCTTGTTTTGTGGTTTAAAAGTGGCGGTGAAATTTAACACATCTTTGTATGAAAATGTGTTTAAAGTTTAGGTGTTTAATGATGACCCAAAACTTTTGCACCCACCTAATAGCAAATCTAACGGCAAATCTTATTGTAACAAACAACTTTTTTTAATATGCAATTTGTTGGTACATATCTTCGTTAAATTCTTTCTTTTCTTTTATGACACTCTTCTAGTGTCAATTATTAACTTTAAATATTAAAAACAACTTGCCTTAAGTAAACTAAGTTTCGTAGTATATTGGAAGTTGATCGAACAACATTTAAATTTGTGACCCTTAAATTTACCTTAAATTTGCTTAAAAGTACTTAAAATACAATTAACTCTAAAAACAACAAAAACAGAAGTGTATAAAAAAAAAGAGACCAAAAGTGAATCGAATAAAATTTTGTGAATTTAAAATTGAAAATATCAAACAAAAAAAAGTGTTTTATTTACAAAAAATAAAAGTTCATCGCCGAACATTTTGGTCCTTCGAACCGGATTTTTTTGAAAGTGATTTTTTGTGAATAAAATCGTGGAAAATTTGGACTCTAAAAATTTAAATTTTTGAGCAAAAAAAAAAATTATATAAATAAAAAATATAATTTATGATAAAAATAAAATCTTGTGCCGTTGAAAAATATACAAAAAAGTTAAAGTGCCAATTGAATTCTCAGTGCAACAAAACGTGTGAAACCCTTCCCCAAAAGTGTTAAATTAAATTTTGAAAAACTGACCCCGTATTTTAATCAAAATTTGAAAAATAAAAATATGAAAAACAATTTGACTCAGTGTTAATCAAAATTTCTAAGAATTTTTTGAAAAAAAAAAAAGTAAAATTAATGACCTTAATTTAAACGACAAACACGAAAAAAGTTGTGCTTGTGAACATTTCAAAAATAACAGCTAAAAAACAATAACAAATTTTGACTCTGAAAAAATTAAATTGGTGACTTTAATTTGACCCTTAAACAAAAGTTGTGAAATTTTTTTTAAAAAAAAAAAATAACGGTTTAAAATCAACTAAAAATTTTTGACATTGAAAAAGCTGTGACTTTAACTTGACCCCTAAAGAAACAAGTGTTTAATTTTGTAAAATTTTGAGAGAAAAATAACGGTTATAAAACTTTAAAAACTTATACAAATTTAACCTTGAAACGACCCGTTTAAAGAATAAAATTTTAAAAGAAAAATTTTGTGATTTTTTTTAAAAAAAAAATAACGGTAATCGAATTCTTTAAAATCAAAAAAAAAAAAAAAACTGTCATCAACGCAGCACCATCAATAGTAAGCAGCAACAACACATCAGCAGCGACAGCAAACCCAGCAGCGACACCATACCTAGCAGCTACAGAAAACCAACGTCAACGTACAAAGCTAAGTACACATACAATCAAACAGCAAGTAAGTACCAACAAAAATTAACAAAAAATTGAAAAGCATCAGAAAGGCAAACACGCAAAAGAAAGAAAATTAAGCCACTCATTGAGCTTAGACAAATTAATTAGACTCACTTGTGTTTGTGAATATGACCCTCTCAAATTTGATGCTGCGATTGTAAAAATAAAAGAGAGTTGCCGCCTGTAAACATTTTTGAGAATTTCCGGGGACAACTAAATTTCCACTTTGGTGATTAAATTTGCTGATACTTTTGACTACAACTATTGAGACATGTTATTAAATCGTTAGCACGTACTCTTTTAACCCATTTAACTTATTTCTTTGGCTGATCATCGAACTTTTGCCGACATTTATAGACTTTCTAAAGAAATTTTTCTCGATAAAAAATATCATTTCATTGAAAGTTTTAGACCCTTCAGAACCAAGTTTTTTTCATTCTTTTCTATCTGACCCTACTTTTTCCACCCGCAAAATTCAAAATGCCACTCGATAAATTCGTGAACTGCACAAATGACCTATTGGATTTTGAAAGCGTTCACTCGGAGACCAGAGCCGAGGACAATCTTCACGCCTTAGAAATTCTTCGCGTTGAACTCGACTCTCTTTGGACTCAGGTTAAACGAGCATATGAGGAATGCCGGGATTTGAAGCACGGACCAGATGACAAAACCATTGATAAAAATAAGCTTCGGTATCGTTACAAAAGGGCACTTACAGCATATAAGAGTTGTGCAGCTTCTATAAATGCGGAAGTTCAAGTTTTGTCAGACATAAGTGGCTCGGGGAACAAATCGGAAAGACATTCAGTCAATGACCCTCCAAATTTAGATAATAATTCTGTCTCTTATATGAGATTGCCTGTTTGCGACATGGACCCATTTTTCGGTGACCCCACAAAATGGCCTACTTTCCGCGATCTTTTCACTGCCATCTGCATAAGGAGTGAAAAAATGGGAAGGATGGAAAAACTTATATATTTAAAACAAAAAATTGGTGGCGACGCTACCACAGTTTTAGGAAATGTTCCAATGACAAACGAGGGTTTAGATATTGCATGGGAACGGTTATTAAATAGATACGACAACAAAAGGGAACAAGTTAACGCCACAACTACGCATTCTTTTGATCTTCTTGACTCAGCTGCATCTATTCAAAAATTGCAAAGCGCAGCTAACGGAATTTTGGAAACTCTAAGAACCTTAAAAATAAGGTATTGTTGCTGGGACCCAATTATGGTTTTTATTTGCCAAATAAAAATGCCCCGAATATTTGTAGAAGAATTCGAAAATTCTCTTGAAGACTGTGCAGACATTCCAACTTGGACCCAATTTGACAAATTTTTGACAAAAAAATTCAAGACCCTGCAATCTAGTGTTAACATAAAGTCTACTAAATTACCAGGTGCTCAATCGCAATTTGAGACAAAATCTTTTAACAAAGGAAGGAAAACGCATTCTTTGCAAATAAATACGACTCAAATCGAAAGCGGGTCAGGCCAAAGAAATCTCTCAAAACCAAACAAGAGTTCACGAAATGACCTTAATTACAACTGCCCTCATTGTAAAGGCACACACCTCCTAAAAAATTGTCCTAAATTTTTAGGAAAAAACGTCAATGATAAAATTCAAATAGTTAGGGTCACAAATTCCTGCTACAATTGTCTCGGTGTTAGCCATAGCGCAAAAGATTGCAAAAGCAAATATAGTTGTAGAATATGTAAGCAAAAACATAATACATTGTTACATAAGGGAACAGAACCCAGATATACACCCACAATTCAAGAAAACGTTGCGGTGCGCCCAAGTACGAGCGCCGCAGCTCATAATTCCAATTTACAGTCCACATCAACTTCAAATTTTGCAATCCCTACAACTACAACACTGACCCTAAAAACAAAACCCCCAAGTTACATTGAAACTTTACTATTTACTGCAATAGTAGAAATCGAATCAGGAGGCCAACGATTCCAGGCAAGAGCCATTGTTGACCCTGGATCACAAACAACATTCATATCTGGAAAGTTAAAAAACAGTTTGAAGCTACCTTCGACACAAAACCCCTTACTGTTTAGCGGTATGACTGACGGTTCAGGTACTTCTACAAAAGCCTGTTTGTTTAACCTTTGCTCCAGAACTGACCCAAATTTCAAGATGGAAGTCTGGGCACAAGTAGTAAAAGACATGTCGCTACTTTTGCCAACCCAATCATTGAATACACCCTATTTAAGCGAGACTGCAGAATTAGAACTTGCAGACCCTCACTTCTATCAGAGTCGGCCTATCGACATAGTAATCGGCCTCGATATAGGAAAATTTTTATTTTGCCGTAAAACGCTCATGCGCATTGTGGGACCCTTTTTGGCTGCGAAAACAGTATTTGGCTGGGTCGTGGGGGGACCAGCGGATACATCGAATCGATCAACAATTACTACCTCACTATTTAGTACAACGTCCCTTGACCAAATCCTCACACGCTTTTGGGAGGTGGAGGAACCCCCAAAAAAGATTTTGAGGTCAGATGAGGACACATTTTGCGAAAATAACTTCCAGTCTACAACCCGTAGAATCGAAAATGGAAGATATCTAGTGACCCTACCCTTTAAAAATGAAAAAGAGATAGGGAATTCTAGAAATATTGCCATGGCGCAATTTTTAAGAATGGAACGGACTCTTAGCCAAAAACCTGACATAAAAAACCAGTATGATCAGGTAATTTTGGAATATCTTGAGCTGGGTCATATGCGAAAAGTTTCACCCCTGGATATAGACAAGACCCCAAATTATTATCTGCCGCATCACGCAGTAATAAAACCCGATAGGCTGACCACAAAACTTAGAGTTGTTTTTAACGCATCTTGTCCGTCTTCAAACAAGAGAAGTTTGAACGACATATTACATCCAGGACCCATACTTCAACAGGACTTAGTGATCCAAATACTAAAGTGGAGATTTTTCCAATTTGTTTTCAACGCCGATATAACAAAAATGTATCGACAAATACTTATTGACCCAACTCAAACCAAATATCAAAGGATATTATTTCGAAAATCTCAAAATGACCCAATTGAAGATTTTGAACTCCTAACAGTGACGTTTGGAGTAAATTGTGCCCCGTTCCTAGCCATTAGAACTCTGCTTCAAATTGCAGAAGACTTTAGACCAACACATCCCTTAGTATCACATATTTTAGAACAAAATATGTACGTAGATGACGTCTTAGCCGGTGGGCACACTTTAAACGATGCCATTGAATCCAGGAAAGAACTATCTAGTGTTCTTAAATCTGCCGGTTTTGACCTAATGAAATGGACGTCAAATGACCCACGAGTTATCCAGGATTTGCCAAACGAGAAATTACTACCTCTTGATTGGTTAAACTTGTCCGAAAATGCTGGAACAAAAACCCTCGGGATAAAATGGAACATATCATCTGATTGTTTCACCTTCACTGCTCCAGAGGTGGAGTTAAAACAAAATTACACAAAAAGGGAAGTCTTATCCCTAATTGCCAAGTTTTTTGACCCTTGCGGATGGCTAGCCCCAATAATTGTAGATGCCAAATTAATCATGCAACAAATTTGGTTAGATAAAATCGACTGGGATGATATCTTAAAAGCGCTCACCGCCATAAAATGGCAAAAATTCATACAAAATTGTCCCTCGATAAACACCCTGAAGATACCACGTTGGATTCACTATAGCCCCTTTTGTGGTGTGGAGATCCATGGCTTTTGCGACGCCTCTGAAAAGGCATATTCTGCTACACTGTACATCAGAATTCAGCTTGAAAACAATGATGTTTACACATTTCTTTTAGCCGCAAAGACCCGTGTAGCCCCCATCAAAAAATTGTCTTTACCACGGTTAGAGCTATGTGGATCAGTCTTATTAGCAAATTTAACGTCTGCTACTCTACCAAATCTTCAGTTAAAAAATTCTAGGACATATTTTTGGACCGACTCTACAATTGTGTTGGCATGGTTAAAAAAGCCGCCATGCACATGGAACACATTTGTTGGAAACCGTGTTTCAGAAATACTCCAAAAAGTTGGAAACCAAAATTGGCAACATATAGACTCCAAAGAGAATCCAGCAGATGTCGCTAGCCGCGGATGTACACCACAAGAATTAAAAACACACAGCTTGTGGTGGTGTGGACCTACTTGGTTGAAATTACCTAAAAATCAATGGCCAACTCCAATTAATCCAAAAGACACAAAAGGTGAGGCTAAAACTATAAAAGTTTTAACAAACACGGTGTGATTCGTTTTTCATCGTTACCCCCCACGCTTACCGAGTAATCGCATATGTTTTACGTTTCTGGCGAAATTCTGGCGCGAATCGAACCCAACTACGAATTTCTTCACTTGAAATCACTCAAGAAGAAATTATCTCAGTAAAAAACCGCTTAATAATTTTGACCCAAAAACATTATTTTACAGATGACTATCAAAAGTTATCACAAAAAATCAAAATTTCACCCACCAGCAGCCTTTTGACCCTGAATCCGTTCATTAATAGCCTTGGTATTATTCGAGCAAACGGGCGACTTGTTCAGTCGCCAGCTCTTACCTACAATGAGCGTCATCCAATTTTGCTGCCTCACAACTGTAAATTGACCCAATTACTCACCGAATTTACACATAAAATTACGTTACATGGAGGTAATCAGCTCATGATTCGAGTTTTACGAACAGAATATTGGATATTTAGATTGAGGCCCCTAGTAAAAAGTGTAATACACAATTGTAAAACTTGCATCTTGTACAAAACACATACACAAAATCAAATTATGGCTTCCCTTCCACCAGAACGTACGACCCTTTCCAGACCATTTACCACTACTGGAGTAGATTATGCCGGACCCTTCGACATACGAAATTTCACTGGCCGTGCTTGTCTCGTTACAAAAGGTTACGTATGTATTTTCGTATGCTTCGCCACCAAAGCTGTGCATTTAGAAGCGGCAAGTGATTTGTCGACACAAGCTTTTCTAGCTGCCTTTGCCAGGTTTATTGGAAGACGTGGATGTCCCGCTGTTATCTATTCGGACAATGGCACAAATTTTGTGGGAGCTGCAGAACTTATAAAAAAGGAGCGTTTAGAGTTCATGAAAACTCTTCTAACTCAAGTTAACCATCATCATAGTCATCAAAACCTCAATTGGAAATTTATACCGCCTGGCGCCCCTCATATGGGCGGACTTTGGGAAGCTGGCGTAAAATCGTTTAAGACCCATCTGAGAAAAATGATCCCAAACATGAAATTCACTTTTGAAGAGCTATCTACAATTTTGACCCGAATAGAATCATGTCTTAACTCTAGACCCTTATATCCTGCTAGCGATGACCCAAACGATTTATCCCCACTGACTCCAGGACACTTTCTTATTGGTACTTCATTAATGACCCCAGCTGAAACAGACTTAAGCGACGAAAATCCCACTCTAGCTAACCGCTGGAAACGACTTAAGATTGTATATCACTCATTTTGTCAACGGTGGAAATCAGAATATTTGATAGAACTTCATCGAAGATATAAATGGAAATATCAGCAGGAAAATGTCAAGGTCAACGACTTAGTAGTAATTAAAGACAATAGCTTGCCACCTACCCAATGGAAAATGGGCAGCATTATAAAAACTTATCCGGGAACTGACCAAAACAATAGAGTTGTGGACATTAAAACTGTCAATGGAACATGTAAAAAAAAACCCATTACGAAAATCGTTATATTACCAACTAACTAAAATTGCTATCATTAATTTATACACATTTACATTTAATTTTATATGTTCAATTTTTTTTGCAGTGGCAACTGCAAGACCCGCCAGCTGGAAATACTCTTGCGGTATTTGTCACCGAGATCATGCCATGAGAACCTGTAAGGAGTTTTTAAAGTACAACGTTGACCAGCGCTACGATCTGGTTGTTGTCAAAAAATATTGCCAAAACTGCTTGGCCAGATCCCACACCCATCGAGAATGCCGAAGTGACCAGATATGTAGAGTTTGCAAACGTCGACATAACACGCTACTACATGGTGCACAACAACTGACCTCAACAACGGCATCAAGTTCAAGAAGTCATGCAAGAATTGACCCAAACAACAACTCCAAGAGACTCAACACAATAAGAGATTCAGCCGCTATTCATCAACCGTTCTTCAACTGGAACCGTGTATTTGTTCCAACAGCTTCAATAAAAATTACAACCGATAGACCCGACACATGGATAAGCACAAGAGTTATCATAGCGCCTTCTCTAACCGTTTCTTGTATTTCAAAATCGTTTGTCAGAAAATACAACATAAAGATGATTTCAAAATACGCTCACGATTTCGCTATCTTCAACATACGTTCCTACAACGAAAACAACAACTGGTCGATAAAGGTAATTGCTCTTCTTACAGAAACTCTTCCAAGAAAACCATATACAGTTCCTATTTCTGAAGACCCAACAGAGGATTTTCCAGAAAATTCCCTGGCTGACCTTGACCCCCAATCTAACACGATTGTTGAAATCGAACTAGGCAGCGATGTCTTCCCTATGATTAGACGAGATGGTGTAATTCATACTGAAGTCGGCCGAGTTATCGCTCAAAAATCTGCCCTGGGTTATTTATTTAGTGGCCCTGTTGATGAATTGTGGTAAGCCCCACCGATCCATGGGGGGCGGAATGTTTAATGATGACCCAAAACTTTTGCACCCACCTAATAGCAAATCTAACGGCAAATCTCATTGTAACAAACAACTTTTTTTAATATGCAATTTGTTGGTACATATCTTCGTTAAATTCTTTCTTTTCTTTTATGACACTCTTCTAGTGTCAATTATTAACTTTAAATATTAAAAACAACTTGCCTTAAGTAAACTAAGTTTCGTAGTATATTGGAAGTTGATCGAACAACATTTAAATTTGTGACCCTTAAATTTACCTTAAATTTGCTTAAAATTACTTAAAATACAATTAACTCTAAAAAACAACAAAAACAGAAGTGTATAAAAAAAAGAGACCAAAAGTGAATCGAATAAAATTTTGTGAATTTAAAATTGAAAATATCAAACAAAAAAAAAGTGTTTTATTTACAAAAAATAAAGTTCATCGCCGAACATTAGGAAATTAAGACTTATTTAAAAACAGCGTAAAAATACTCGAGAAAACGCGCATTTTGAAAGCCATTTTGACACTATGCCGGGGAACCAGGCTGCCGCATATTTGAATTATTTTACATATTGGTGAACAAGTTAAGTTATTCACTATTTTTCTCCTTTTTCACATTTTTCAATAATTACAATTTCATCAATTTGTTAAAAAAAAAACCTTTTAAAATTTCAAAAAAAAAACATCATTATAACACGAAGACTAGTTTAGCTGATAGAAATTTGTTTATCTTTAGTCTAAAAATGCAAATTTGAGTCTAATTGGACCACGTTAACACATTATGCATACTTACATTTTTTTTTTTTTTAATTTGGTATTTTTTTTAAATGTTTTCGAGTTGTTTACAATTTTGGTGATTTTTTTAAAATTTTGTAATTTTGTCGATTTGTTTTTAATTTAAGCAATTTTTTCACCAATTTTTGGAGATTTTTTTTTTTTATTTAATAAATGTTTTAATAATATCTACTAAAAAGTTGTTCAAAATAAAAAAATAATATTCAATTAAATTTGTAATAGATATGAATAATATTATATTTGAAAATAATATCAATAAAATAGTTGCAAATTATTTTAATTGTTACTACAATTTTCTCAATAGGACCGAATTCAATTAAACTTTTAACTGTATCAACAAATAATTTAATTGAAACTCAATTTTAGTTTTTTATGTGTAGATATATTTAATTGTTAGTTTGCATTGCCTCAAAATTTTTTGATTATATTTTAATTCAACGACATCGAAATCTCTTATGAAATGACTTAATTTAATGCTTTATTGTCGAAAATCAACTCTAACAATGATAGTTGCCCATTTGTAGGATATGTTTTCAAATGAAATTTGAAGATTCGAACCATATAATACTGAACTAAGAGGCATTTCCTATTTGATCGAAGTCAAAAATAAATATTTTTATATTAAATTTTTCAATAACATTGTTAATTTCTAACCAATTATATTAAGTATTTAAATTTGTCAAAACATTTCGTGGGGGGGAGGGGCTCTAGCCCCCTTGTCCCCCTAGCTAAGATGCAACAAACTGTTAGTTGAAAAATAAAAGAGATATGTTTTTAGATTGAGAAATGTATATATAATTATGTATAATAAAATGATCATTTACCCTGAATATTGTAATAATTGTTTATTCATTTCTTTTAGATATTAATTGCGGAGTTTTAGAAAGCGCTATTTGCAATTTCAATAGGGCTTGTCGATTAAAACAAAGTTAGGTATTCTTTTTTTAGGCAGATCCATGATACCAATTCGTTTTATTTAACAGCCCATTTCTCTTTAAAAGAAAGGATGCTTGGAAGTGCGTATGATCCTTAAAATTCCAAAATAATCAAGTATGGAAATTAAGGGCACAGTTGAAAATTGGTGGAGAGTGTAGACAATTTGGCATATAAAAATGCATCTTGTTAAAATTTATGTTAAGTCTTTAGATTTAAGATTTATTTTAATTAAATTTTGTAAATTAATTTTAACTATGTTCGGTTTAAGATCAGATCGAATCCCAAATAGAAATTTATAATTGCTTTTTTTTTAACAACATATAGGGAAAACACATCAAAAAAATTAAAATTCGTTTAACAATATTTAGATTAACTAATATGAAAAATTAAATAATTCGCGATAATACACAGTCAAAAATTGTTGAGTAATATTCTTTAATTTCAACATGGCATGAAGGGATAAATTAAAATTACAAATCAATTTGTTTTATAAGTTCTTGCTATGTCTACTAATAGAAAATAAATACCCTAGATTTAAGTATAGCGACACCTGATGAATACATTGGTATCCAGGAAAATGCATCAGTGTCAACCATTGGTTCTAACTGTTTTTTTTCAAATTTTTTTATCTATATATTGTAAAAAAACCAACTTTCAATTTCTATTTGGGATTCGATAATATGATCTTAAACCAAACCAGATTAAAATTCGTTTAACAATATCATTTTGTAAATTATTCAATAAAAAAAATTTGTGTTTTTTTTAACTGTTATAATGCAAACTTGTTTATTTATAAATGTTTTTTAGGCACATAAAATGTAAATTTACATGAAATTTATATGTTGCTTAACATTATTCAAAACACTTAAGTATGCATATTGACATGATTTGTGCTTAATTCATTTACATACAATGTGTGTAAATAGTATAATTTAGACACATCATGCAATTATACACTAGTTATAGTAGGACCAGAGATACCTGCTATAGATAGGGTAAATTTACATGAAAATTTATTTGAGTGTATTATACATAGATACAAAATCTAAAAAAGTAGATATGTAAACATAGAAATCAAATTAAAAATTTTTCTAATGAAAATTATTATAATAAAAATGTTAAAAAAAATTATATTGATAGATATAACAAAATATTTGTATTAATTTAGAATAGAAATTTAGACATTAAATTGTGTTTAAATATTAATTAAAAATAAAACCATAAATGTTTTACATAACCAAAACTAAAAATTGAAAAAAAAATATGCTAAGTGATTTAAATGTTAGACACTAATACACCAGAGATATGTAACTATAATCAAAAAAATATAACTATAATCAAAAAAATATAATAATAAAATTGTTAAATAGATGCCCAGGCAGAAAAATATAATCGGCACTGCGTTAGGAAAGCGTCGGCGATGGTCGGTTCTACGTTGCCAGAACGTGTGATTAAAAATCTTGACAGTATTGTCATGTTACCCGATTGATAACAATTGCTAACGGGTCGTTTGAACGAACCTGAAACCGTTGCCATAAAGTTGGTAATTGAAAAATTATGTGCTTTTAAAATAGCTAAACTTAAATTCATTTTAAGAAATACATATGTATAAATTCGTTGCAATATTGGGAAAAACAATTTTAGGAAAAATTTTGCGGGTAGTACTGGCAAAAAACATGCTTTACAAACCAATTAGTGTTTTATGAGTTTCACTTTTGGTAATTTTCAACACGGTGGATTCCACAAAAATATCAGTGGTTTGACAGTACTATTTTTTTGGTACGATTTTCAATTTCTACCTGGGTACCAATATTTAAGTGTAAATGCACAAAAACTTGTTATACAAAAACATTGTTTAATACAGAAAGCAGAATCTAAATGGATTTACAATTTTAGTTTAGTTAATTAAATTTAAATAATACCAAAATCATGTAAATACATAAATATTTAAGAGATAAATGTATATTATTAATAAAGTAAAAACATGTGTACAATAAGTTTATATTTTAACCAAATATTAGGGTGAACTATTAAAAGGTATGAGTTCTAAAAATAGCAATATTATTAAATTCTATAAAGAAGAAATCACTATACTCGTTAGAATCAGACCAAAATCAAATGTTAAAAATATAATTAAAAATTGGACTATTTGGAATATTTATTTTCAACATACTATGTAGGGTTTTAGGTTGTAGGGTTTAAGGGTTTTAGACTTAAAGCGATCAAAATAATTTCAATAAAAAAAAACTCGCTTTGAAACTGATCGCTTTTGATGAACCTAAGTACGCTGATTCCAAATCTGAAAAAGTTATTTTCATATTTTCAATTTGAAATATCGCGCTTTTAATATTTACATCATTCTCCACTTTTTTTCGTATAGTTTGCTTAATTTTTTCAAATATTATCATGCATTTTTTTTAAGTATACAGTTACACAAATTTTTATCTTCATCTTTAATTTGAGTATAATCATGTCGGCGTTTGTGACAGGATATCGCACAGGTATTGCAAAGAAATTGTATATAAATAAAAATATATTTCACGAGTTTACTTTTAAAATGCGAAAAATTAAGCAAAATATACGAGAAAATTTGGTAAACAATAAAAATATAAAACCGAGAAAAAGAAAATGTTAACAGATTTGAATTCAGCGTACTTAAATCTACTAAAAAATATGTTTTTCAAAAAGATGTTCTTCAAAAATGGGAAATTTGTCAAGTAGTGTAATTTTTAGCATCGAGTCCCATCACTCCAAAATTGTGTCAATTACGAAAACAATTGATTGAATTATTTTAATTGCTAAAGTTGCACCATCAACGAAAAGTGACTCATTCAATTAGAAATTGATAGCACCTTTATTAAATAATTTTTCAATTAAATTTCAATGTATGTGAGTATGATTTTAATTTAATTTGTATGTAAATTTTATTAAAAATCAATTGATTGGATTACAAAGAGATCAATATTTTATACCTTATATTTCTTTATTAAAAAATAATTGATTGGATTAAAAATTGATCATTGTTGTATAGGGCGCAGTGAAATAACTCAAAATTAATTAATCCCAAAAGAATAAATGATTTAATAATGAAACAACTCCCAAATCGTGGGGCCTGTTTTTACTTTATTTATAAGTTATGTCACTTTTCAATTTTGGTGTTATTTCATTATGAATTAACTCCCAATTAATTTGAATGAAATAACACTTGCTTTGCAAACAAAAATGAGTTTTTCTAGTACAAGGTAAGTATGCTTTCAGCATCTTCCCCCTGGGAATTTATTGTTTTAATTTTATTTTAACAAACATGCGTGTTTATATTATTGGTGCCGTTGTCTGGTCAATATTAATATTTCACCTAAATTCTAATCAAAAAGTATCCCAAAAATTTTCGAAAAATTTTTCGAACTTTAATTAATTTGTTAAATTTTTTAACTAATTAATACTACACTCAAAAAAAAAAGTTTGTAAAGTCAGCAAAAAATTTTGCTGAGTCAGCAAAATTTTAGTCAGGAGGATGCTAGCAAAAAAATTGCTAATGTCAGCAAAATCTTTTGCTGAAAATCAGCGAGCTGATTTTTAGCAACAAAATAAGTAGATTCAGCAAAAGTTTTGCTAACACTTAGTAGATTACAAATAAAAAAGCGTTGGTAAAAATTAATAAATTTTTTGCTGAATTTTAGTAGACTGAAAAAAACGCAAAAAAATTACAAAAAAAAATTGTAATTTAGTTAATATATTTGCTGAAAATCATAAAACATATTTTTGTGATTCTTTTAAAAATAATTTACAATAATTACGAAATATAAAAATTTTCATTTTCCCACATTGACGACATGAATTAATTTAATATCTGAAAATACATAGAAATAAATATATATAACATAAAAATTTTCTTTCAACTACTTACATCAATGGTTGTCTAAATGATGCTATCGTTTAAATGATGCTATCGCAACTGCCGAAGATAATTCTAGAAACGAAACGAAAAAATAAACAAAAACAAACGAAACGAAAAAAAACAACCCTTTTTTTTGCAATAAGAAAAAGGAACCATACAAATCTACCTAAGATGTGTGTCTTTCTCTTTCGCTTTACTCTGTCTACATGTCTGTATATGTTTTTTTCATTGTTGATTTTTTTACTTGTCTTGTTAGAGTTGTACTTTTTAGTATCATTTTCCTCTTCTCTACTACATCTTGACATGCCGCGACTTCTGCTTATCAGCACAATTTTTTTTAGCAAAATTAATTAGTAAAATATTAGTATATTAGTAAAGCATTAGTATAAAACAGTTAAGTGCTGAATAAGTATAACAAAAATTTTAGCTGAAAACACGATTTTAGCAAAAATATTTGCTAAAAGATAGTATACCTGATTTACAAGACGTTTTACTAACTTTTCTACTAACTTATTTTTTTGAGTTTACTTAAAATATAAAAGTCGCTAAAAACCACTTTGTTGCGAAGACAGATATTAATTAAAATTTCTCATTGCTGAAAAAAGAAAGAAAAACGAATTAAATTTGCTATAACAAAATTTTGAGTAAAGGTGTAAATTTATAATTGCAGAAAATTAATATAAGACAAATCCTTTTTTCGCGTTAAAACTCACCATTTAATTGATGCGAAGAAATTTTGACTGCTTTTTCGCAACTGAAAAATATAAATATTGTACTCCAAAAACTACGAAAGCTCCAAAAACTACTCTAAAAACAATTGTTTATGCCAATAATTATATTTCATCCCAACCCTGCACAGTGGGTTGTATCACAAATATTTTGGAAATAATTCAGCCATTTCTGACTGGCTGATCGGTAATAAAACTTCGCACAGCCATAACTAACGTAATTCTAAACCTAAGTTTCAAAGAAGGGCTCACTTGATTCATCAAGCGCTGATAAATTAGACTCCAAAGTTGTACACCTCGGGTATTTCAACATTTTAGAGCTTGCCAAATTTTCATTTATCAACCGATTTTCAGAAATTAAACATTTTTGTATTCTGCCTGTAATTTCCAATAACACCTTCACTCATATAGGTTAAATCTTAAAGTGCAAAAGTTATCAGAATTTTAAAAGCAAAATTTAGCATTTTTACAATAACATGGTCTGCTTTTTGGCAATGGAAAAGGCAAATTAAGTCCGATTGATATCACCAACAGTTTTCTTGCAATCTGACTTAATTTGCCTCTTTCATTGTCAAAGACCCGGACCAGGTTATTGTAAAAAAGCTAAATTTTGATTTTAAAATACGGATAACTTTTGCACTTTAATATATAACCCACATTAGTAAGCATAGTTATTCTTGGAAATAACAAGCAGATTGCTAAAATGTTTCATTTTTGAAAATCGATTGATAAATATAAATTGGGAACCTCTAAAAATTTTTGAATACCCGAGTCCTACTTTGAGTTCCTACCCTATGGGGAATGAGGAGTCAATTGACCTAAAAGTGACTGGTTAAAGAAGGACTTATCACAGGACTGTTATAATTTAATACTGAAGAGGGTTAAGCAGTGTCAATTGTCCTAAAATTACCAATGCTGTGACTGGTAAAGGGAGGACATACCACTTAACCAGAATGCTTATTAACCAATATTAAAGTTGCCAGTTGTTTACATAGGGAAGGGTTTAGCAGAGGACCGGACTCTGGCACGAAGGGACCGATCCTGTGGCACACGCAGAACCGGTCCCATTCCCCATAGGGACCTTTGAAACAGTCTGACGACTAACTTTTGAATCCAAGGTTTATTTTTGATATGTCCAAGAAGGATTTTGCTGAAAATATTTAAGTGTTCTCAAACGAACTTTTTCACTCATAACTCATATTTTCAGAAGATACTATAATCAAAAAAAAAAAACAAACTTAAATAATGCTTATGGTGAAAGTTATAAGGGGAAATGCTTGTTAACATTTTTTGGAACGCACATCTTTAGTTTTATGAATATGTTTTGAACTTTGCATTAGAACTTGCAAACTATAAATTAAATTGTGATTTTGTCTATTGTTATTGAGAAAATTTTAAGTAAAATTTATTATTTTAATATTCGAACTATTTTTTGCATTTCAAATAGAAAACTTTATTTTATGTAAAATGGTTAAAAAATCTAACAAACTCGTTTCTATCTAGAAAAACTACAATCTATTTTATATTGTTAACCAAAACGTTTATTCTACTTCTTATCCTCAACCTTTCCAAACAAAATTTGTCAAATGCATATTAATTAAAAATTAATTGCGACTGTCTATATGACGTTAAAATAACACTGTACTAAAATGAATTATCAAATTTGCCCTGTGCCGATAATTGAACTCAAACGCAAAAGTTGTCAGCACTGAACGTAAAAACCACACGACAATCTCGTAACGTTGTGAAATGGAGACGGAGGTGATTAGAAAAATAAACAAAAATCTAAACATAGAATATTTGTGTTATTAGTGTTTGTCCCTTCTGAGTATATACAATATACAATAACAGAAAATCTAATAGGAAAGAAAACAGCAATTTAGCAGCATTATATTCTAGGCCATACTTGGGTGTGACCGCTAAAAGGTTATGACTTGTTATTTTTACGATTGTAATGTAAGAAGAAGCGCAGGTTTGATTCTTACAGCCACAGGTTGTTGAGAAAATTTATCATATAGAGACAATCTGACAATTATAGGACACAAATAATAATAATACAATTTAAATGGAAAATCACTGATGAAGTCTGTCCATTAAAAGGCAGAAACTAGTCTAGTCTGATTTAAAAATTAATAATGTTTATAATTTTTAGAGAAAAACGATTATTCTTCTTCTTAACCTCAACATTTCTAATTTTTTTTTTTTATTATTATTATTATTATTTTTCTTTTTCATTTTGAATTGTCAGGTTTGAGATCATAACTAAATGTTACTATTACAAATAGAAAACTCTAATTGTTAATTAAGGTAAGCGAAAATGAAAATGTCTTGTGGGAATCAGCTATAGAGGTAGTGCTGCACTTTCGACCTAAGGAACTAGGTCATCTTCAGCATCATTCTAATCCACCACCCAGAAGAAACTCAAGATTTGATCAGGTATATATATATCAACTAACCACAGAAAATCGGTGGTGTTAATTGATTACCCGAACAAAATAAATTATTTTTGTATTTTCTTACAAGTTTAAACAACAGCTTATAATCTTAAACCTTTTTATTTGGCACGGTTGCCAGTCCAACTGCTAATGTTACCATTACTGGGAACTAATTAGGAATCCGGCATGTATACTAATATTTAAACACAACATATTCTAGTATAATGTTTTCTTATTACATTTTTCATTGCATGATACATGTATGTTTGGTTTGAAAATTTTGTATGTATTGTTGATTTTTAAAATTGCATTTCATTTCGAATTGTCAGGTTTGAGATCATAATTAAATGTTACTATTACTATATAAGAGAAGTTGAAAAAAGTCTTGTGGGGATCAGCATTAGAGGGAATGCCGCACTTTCGACCTAAGTGACTAGGTCATCTTCTAATTAGATATAAAAATTGGGGAGAAATCAGATATCTAACTAGATCTGGTCTGATTTAATATTTGTAGATTTGGAGAGCTTCGATAATTTTTAAAATTTTCTATTGTTACGTTTAATACGTTTATCCAAAAGTTTAGGGCAACTAATTTGATAACAAAGAGATTTAAACTAAAAGAAACAACTCCACATTTTTAAATGCTTCACTTCTTTAAATTCGGCTAAGGCTGCCGGGTTTATCTCAAAATTTTGCGTAGTCATTGTTAAAGTGTTAAAAATTCTCACTAATCTGCCAAGCAATCACCGCAATATGGGCCAGCATCCATGTATTTTGGCCAAAACTATAATACTGAGTACAGAAGTAGTATCTTATAGAAATATTAGTAAAATTTAAAAAAATAAATATTATGAAATGAACACAATTTTCAAAATCTTAAGACTATAACTATAAACTACATTGTCCTAACTTAAAAACGTATTTATAGAACACATACCAATAATTTGCCAGTCAGAAAAAGGCAACCGGACCACCATTGGAAAAGCACTTTAACGCTGGTATACGGGCTTTACCAATCCCGTTGCCATGGTTCGAATCCCGGCAAAACCGAAAAACTATAAATGATATTTATGTTTGTGGCCAAATAAAAATACCACGCATTGAGGCGGGCTTACAGGTTAGAGGGTTAACATTTTTTTTCATAAACAAATAATGAAAAAAATAGTTTAATTAAAAAGCAAGTAAATTTTTATAAAAAAGTCCTGAAAGGATTTGCTAGCCTTCGTAACGTTCCTACTAGAGATAGGCACGTTATAAGAATTTTGCGTAATTCACATGAATCACTCGTGATCACGCGTGAGTGTAAGTGAAACATTATTTTACTAACGCGAACGTTAGTGAATGTGAGTGATTGAGCGTGAGTTGAATTTTACCAATGTTTTAATTTCATTTTAATAAAGATTTCTTTTAATTTTTTCGCTCATTTAATATTTTTTGGGCCTATTAAAAACAAACTAAATGGAAAAAATTACTTATTCAGAGCAATTTTGAGTTAAACATTCACAATTTATATTAATATTTACATTTTAATGAAAATGAAAATTATTCAAGTTCGAGGCCATACTCTATATTTCTTCATTAGGATATTGTCAAATAATCTATAGAGTTTTTTGTTTTCAAATTTATTATTTGACCCTTTCAGGAATGTGTTGATAGATCTATTTCGGGAATTTTCTAGGTTCCCATCATCAGAACACGTTTTGAAAGTGGTAACAATCCCATGCCAAACATCAAACATACATATGAACTAGTTTACTCACTACATGAGAACTAATATACATATGAGTTTGAAGTTAAAGATTATAACCATTGTTAAAAAAATAAATTGAAAACTTGTTTGATGTGCAAGATCCACCTCTGGTGGATATTCAATACACGTTTTTTTGTTTCTCTCTCCTTTTTATATTTTGCTTAGTTTGTAAGCAAAACATTTTATTTTTTACATTTTATTTTTTTCCGAAAAGATTATATTTCGTGAATCACGCGTGAGTGTGAGTAAAATCTGAACTTACTCGCGTGAGTGAGTGTGAGTAGAACAAATTTATTTGTGAGTAATTGTGCGTGAGTGGAATTTTTTTCTGGTGATTGTGAGTCTAAATTCACTCAAGTGCCCATATCTAGATCCTACTAGTTTCACTTCATTAATAATTACAGACAACTTTCGATAAAATTACTAACGGTCTGCTGGGTTAAGTTTATCTATAAAATTACAGTTTGTTTAGTGTAGTTTTGGAAAAATTAAAAAAAAATAAAAAATACAAAATAAAATGTTTTAAATTTTCTTCACCGCGTTTGGATTTATCCCTGGCTGTCAAATTTTCTTTATTTGTAAATTTATTTACTTAAAAACAATTTACTTATAATAAATTATTTTCATTATAATTAAGTATTTTTTATCGTTATATTTTATTTTATTTTATTTTATTTTTTAACACAGATCGTAATAACTACCCAAATCCTGCTATTTTTAATAATATATTTTCGTGCATTCCAAAATATAAATAAATTTCAATAGCTGCATATTTTTAGACAACAAATGGGATGCTTTTATACACGTGTCTAAAATAGCATCCAACCAACACGCACAAGCTGAATAAAAATATCCAAAATGCAAGATAAAAATATCCATAACAGCAGCTAAATTACAATGTCTGTTTGGGTATTTAGATGGATAAATATCGTTTGTAGTGCACACAAAAGCAAGAAAGCTGTTAACAGCAGATATCACAACAGAAATATTAATACAAAATATCCGTATACACATCGATGCATTTATATAGCGTTTATTTATAATCGCTTTAGATTTTTTTAGGATATCCACAAGAAATTTAAAATATGATATATAGTACGATAGATATTGAACTCTGGTAAAAAGATCAGAATTCCAGCATGCCTAAGAAAGATCAGAATTGCAGCATGATACATTTTGAGAATAGCCCATTAATTAAAAAACAAGATTATTGTCTTTTGATAGCAAATATACATAATAAAGATAACCACAACATTTTATCGATTTGTACATTATTAAGTTTTATTGAACCAAAAAGGTGCCATCATAGAAAACAATAGTTTGCAGTTTAAATTAGTTTGCAGTTTAAATTAACTGAAAATATAAGTTAAAATAAATGATAATTCACTTTAACATCGGCCTACTTACTTTCATTCAAATCAAATGTTTATTGTCATTTTGTCTGTAAGAACAAAGTAATAGTAAGTTAAAAATAGATATTCATATTTTGATCGATTCAGTTATTTGAAATTCTTTCAGTTTTTTGTTTTTGTTTGTTCTACAAAATGTAGGCACACACACTACATACATACATATGGAATGGCTGTAGTATTTGTAAAAAAAAATTCAATTTCTAATAATATGAATTGAAACAAACCATTTTAATAAAAAAAACGGACTTTTTTGAATATTTTTTTGTGGAGCAGACAAAATGCGAAAATATAAATTTATAATAACTATAACGAAACGAATAAATTACAATATTCCATTTTAATGGTTAAATTTTATGAAACTTAAAATAAATGAAAATAATGAATGAAAGTAAAAAAATCTGTAAATGGTAGTAAATTTTTTTTTTGAACAAATGCATGAAAAAGTTGAAATAAATTTTTATTTAAAAAATAAATGCATGTACCCCTATTTTTAACATAATTGGAAACTTTTTTAGTTAGATTTTTCACAAGAAAAAGAAAAAATTTTTATTAAAAATTTAACGAACGCAAGGGATATGCCAGACGGCCGCAGTTTGGCCCCCTCATATGACTAGTCAGTGGTTAATTTAACAAAGTATTTTATATTGCTAAATAGTTTTTTAGCAGGGATGTTTAACAAATTTTCGACCTTTTCCCTTTAGTACCTACATTTTGTTTGTTGATTTATTTCTATTTTGAAAAAAGACTTCTGTTACTGTCAAATTATAATTATAATTTGACATTATTTTACTAACATTGTGGGTTTTCCACCGGGACACCCATTCATGTAGATTAAATTTGGAAATGTGAAATTTAAAAAAAATTATACATACAAATCACAAAAAATAATCGATACTCAATCCCGTTCATCGAAATTGGTGGTTTCACTGGTAGGAAGCCTTATTTGTGAAGCAAATCTTATAATCTTGTATTTGCCTGATCTTGGAGCCGCGCATGACCTAAAGTAAACATGTAATAAGTTTTTTTTAGATTAGATTAGATTTGACTAGAGTGGTACTATGCACCGCGACCAGAAGTTGGTATTTTGTGATGCCAATGAATAAACCCTATAGGTTCAGGCTTCCTACGAAGCCAAATATCCTACCAGGAAAAAAATCCAAACGTCCGATGTCCACAAAATAACTCACCCTCCTGTCGGAGAGCCTCGGACATTTGCAGAGAACATGCTCTGAGGTCTAGGGTTGCAATTCACACAACCTGCACGTATCCGTAGAGGATCGTCCCATCTTGTACAATTGATACCTAAGGCCACAGTGTCCCGTGAGGTAACCCGTCACGGTACTTAGTTCGCCCTAAGTTTTATTTGGAAAATTTTATTTTTTTTATGTTGAGTATTTAACTAAAAAGATTGCAGATGAAATTTTTTATAAGGCTTGGGTGGAAAAACAAACTTTTTGTAATAAGGAGATAACATGTTACTTTCCTATTACAAACACTATTATTTTAACAAGGGCATGTCCATCGAGGACTAAACTAAAGAGTTATCAGCAACTATTTATTTAAATCCCCTGTTAAAAATAGACATATAAAGATCCATACATGAGCACACATTTGCTTCACACATGTCCACATTCATTCATACATGATGCATACACACAGATACAAATTTAGCTATTTGCCAACTGAATTTGGGTTACCACGACTTAAATTAGGTTATTAACAAATTCAGTCGGTAGGTACAATTGCACATTAATTTTCAAAACACAGTTCGGTTAATTCAATTGAATTTTGGTATCAATACCCAAAATATTTAGAAATCTAAAGTAAATATCGTTGTACTAACTGAATTTATAAGTTATCATTCGTGAAATACACTTTTCAATTCGGTTGGCGTTTAATTTCTCTGTGTGTATGTGTTCATAAGTGATTCAAACATGTTCATATGTTGGACCATATATGTTGACTTGTGTCCATTAACGAAAATTGAAGTAATATTTACATATACGATCATACATGTCCATACATTTCCCTACATGGTCGTATGTGTACATTAACGAAAATTTAGTTAATATTTACATGTATATGTTAATGTCATATGGAGGCATGTGAACATTTTTGAGCTCGAATGGGTTCATATGTAAACATGAATGAGTCCTTAAATGGATACATATATGTTTATTTTTAACCGCGTCTTTAATTTTTAGATCGCATATTATTTCAAGATTGTCAAATTTGTAGAAAAAATTTATTTTATAAAATCTAATGTAGAAGCGAACTAAGTATACTATAAAACATTTAAACATGCGAATTTGGTGTTACTAATGGCCAGTCAGTAATACCAATAATTGCGAGGTAGTGCAAAGGTAAGGAGTTTAATTTATTAACATTTAACATGTTCCGTAATACCAACCTATTACCAAGGTTTCGCTAGGAATCTTAAATTATCTCATCTAATTTGGTGAAAGACAACAATTGTACATCGTATAGCTCAACATTTTTGTATGTAACATTCGTAAATCGATAAATTTTTAAATTCTAAAAATGGACTATAATCATAATTTTTCATAGAATCTCCTCCTAATTTCATTAATATATGAGAAAAAAACATCAGAAGACTCTGCTCGTTAGTTCATCATCGGTCATCTAAAGCAAACACCAATATTATGGCTATCAAAAAAAATTCAAATGTAAAAAAAAAAAATTTCGCTCTAAAATTGATTACCGTCAATTTCGTATTTTAATCACCCTTATTGTGTATGTCGTATTTAAAATACGACTACGACTGTTTTGTAATAGATTAAAGAAAACAAGTTTACGTTCTCTTTAATCTATTACAAACAGTCGTAGTCGTATTTTAAATACGACATACACAATAAGGGTGAATATTAATTAATTAATGATTTACGTGGCGTATGATTTATTTATTATCGCATTATTATAATAATCATACGCCACAGCGGTATGTGTGCTAATATTTGAAAATTCGATGAAGAGATTTTATAATATTCACAAAAAATAAAAATAGTGAAATTTTCACTTTAATTGCAAGGATATCCTACATCCTTTACCCAATCGCAATTAATTGATATGGTAAACAATGCTTAATGTCCATACTTTAGGACCATATTAAAAGTTATTGGTAGTTTTTCAGGTATATGAATTAATAAGAAATTTTAAAGAAAAACTTTTGAGCTAATATTAAAATTTGGTATTCACATTCGTGATCTACATCAAAAAATCTATCAGAAATGATAAGTTGCATGTCCTATACATTTTTAATGTTTAACTGTGTTATTAGTTCAAATTAAGATTTTAGTTAAACATTTTTATTTTAACTTGACAAAATACTAATGGGAATATGCAAAATAATTTTGTTGACTCTTATAACAGTCGTATAAACAAAATTTGTTGTTGATTCACATGCAATTTTGATTTATAAGACTGTAATGAAAACCAACAAAATACCTATACATATACCCATTAAAATTTAAGGTGTGCGCACAAATAAACGTTATTACGGAAAAGTTAAATTAATTGAGATTGGGGTATGGGATAGCTTAAAAGATAATATTTTATTGATTCAAACTTAATACAGATTTATATGCTGTATCATCTTTTATAAAGAATGCATTAAATATTATTTTTTTTATTTTTCTGGTAACTATGCCTCACATACGAAATTTCTGTTGTAACGTTTCTGTCCACTTATATCGATGGAAATATATTTGAGATAATTTTTTTTTATATTTAGATTGCGGTTTTGTTTGTTTACCCCGTCCGGGAAGCTGTGAAAAATACGCAAATACATAACATTGAGGTCCATGATACTACTTTAAAATTAACAAAAAATTATTTAAATAGATTTGCTCATTTTTCGCCTTTGTCCTTTAAATGTACTAATAGCCGTAATTTCAAGCAATATATACCTTCTGGTGCTTAGATATCTACGTGTACACGAACAAAATCGGGTAGGTATCTAAGCACCGGTAGGTATCTATTGCTTGAAATTACGGGCATAAGTCCAACTTATTATTTCGAAAAGTTTTGAATAACTTTTTCACGCACTTGCATTTGATTATTTATTGTGAAATAACTATTTATTTGATTTTGAAAAATCTAAAAATTGTATTATATGACACATTTTCCAGACATAGTCTGAGGAATAGAAAACATTTAAGTTCATCGCAAAAAAAGTTATAAAGAAAAATGTGTGTTAACGTTTATTTGGGCGGCGCACATTTTACAAAAGTCTAAAAGTATTATTTTGCAATGTGGCAATTTTGCAAATGTTGCATGCGATTTTTTAGTTTCAGTATTTTCAAGTAAACATGTCGTATTAGATAAATAATTAATAATTTAAATAATTAATAATAAAGCACGTGGTTTTATTTTAAGCGAATAAAAAAAAAAATATTTTGTTTTAAGTTAAAAGTATTTATGAATTTGTTGGCCTTAATTGTAGGACAGTATTATTTAAGTTGTTTTGGTATTTATAAAATAATTTATACTTTGCATCTTTCTGATACTGATTAATTTTCAGAATTTCTAACTATTGCGTCTTATTGCTTAATAAATTATTATCACTTTGAGCAATCCATAGTTTAGGAAAAGCATTTTTTCCACTTTTGTAGCAAATAAAAAAATTATACAAACAAAGTGTTCTTTATTTAAGTAAAAGAAATATGTATTCTTTATATTTTAAATATAAAGAAATATTGGTTCGTTATATATATTACAAAAGAAGTATTGGTTTTCGCAAATAAGTAAACATTCCAAAACTGATATTAGTTTTTGTAACTTTGGTCATAATGGGGCAAATTGGAACTTGTGAGTCGTGTAAACTGAGACGTGTAATTTAATTAATAAATTATTATCACTTTGAGCAATCCATATTTTAGGAGATTTCCTTTTGTAGCAAATAAAAAAAATATACGAAAAAACATAAAAATATTGCTGTGTTATGTATACTACGAATGAGGTATTGATTTTCGCAAACATTGCAAACATTATGTCAGGTTTTGAAACTTTGGTCATAATGGGATAAATTTGGATGTGTGGTTAGGTTAAATTGGGACGTGTAATTTAAGCAATTTCATTACGTCGCGGAATTACAACAAATACAAAACGAAGCCTATCCTGGAGTGTGATTTACACGCAAAGAAAACAATGGTTGTGGCAACCAAATTCGAAAAGCATCATACATTTTTGGATTAATGGTTGCTACAAGCATGTAACTATGGTTGTGACAACCATACTCTTATCCTTTTCTTAATCATAATATGATAATTAAATTGTCGTATTATGGTTTTCAATTGATCTCAACATTATGATATTATGGCTATGGAAATGTTTATAAATTATTATAGTATGATTCCTACATTATTCTCCCAGCATTCTGTTGAAGCTGGCTGCCACCCTATGGTTTAATTTTTCTTAGTTTATAATAAAGTCACATGCTTTATAATTTCCAAATATTTATACTGAAGCTAAAAAAAAAACGCTTTACAACGCCTTCAGCTGGTTCTGATTTCAAAATAATTCTATTACGCTTTAGTAAAGTTAAAAGTTAAAATAAAATTTTTTTAACTAAAATCTTAATTTAAACTATTAAGACAGTTGAAGACTAACAATGCATCGGACATGCAATTTATGAATTCTGACAGATTTTTTGAAGAACACTTTCATAAAAATTCTAAAATTTTAACTCACCGAATCCATTTGGTTGCTACAAACCTCGTAAATTCAGTTGTCAACCGAATTCATTTGGAGCAACCAAATTTGGTTGTCACAACCCCCAATTCGGTTACAACAACCGAATTCAGTTGTGGCAACAGAATTGAAGAGGTTGCAGTAACCGAATCAATTCGGTTGGTTGAAATTCTGTTGAGACAACCGAATTTGTTATGTGAGTGTAGATCACGAATGTGAATACCAAATGTTAATATGGTTTTTGAAATATCACGAATTTAACTTTTACCAATAATCAAGCTTTTCTAGTTCGATTTCCTAGAAATTGCTTTTATTGATAACAAACCACGTTTTTAAAATGCTAGAATGTTTTATTTGAATTTTTTTATGTAGGATTTCTCACAGACTCCATAATTTTAAGCCATACAAATATAATTAAATAAACCGTAAAGTTCACTAAAGATATTTAATAAAATGTTGAATCTTCTTTTTGTTGTAGATTTTTTATTAGCGAAGTCGTGAAAAATTTGAAATTTCAATTTTAAATAAATGCCTATGGAACATTATCGCATTTTCTAAAACGAGCTATATGTATATATTATATTAAATTTTTTAATTTTTTGCAAATATTTTTTCAAAAAATTTAAGCTATCTACAAAAAGTTTTGTGCAAATATTTCTTGAACTATAACTAACTTTGACATTCTAGGACCATATTCGTGATCTGCGTTATTAACTCATTTAGAAATGACGATGCATCAAATTTTTCAAATTTTGTTGAAGGGTGTAATTAGTTAAAAGCTTTTTCAAATGGCAGTCTTCGCTCAATTTTTGTTTCTCTCTTGCTTACCAAGATAACTCAATTAAATTTCGCCCACCCCTGTAGCGTATGATTATTATAATAATGCAATATATAAATCATACACCACGTATATCATTAATATGAAAGTTCGAATAAAATCGCTAAATGACGGTAATCATTTTTACAATTTTTTCATGATTGCCAAAAAGTTGGTATTTGTTTTAGAGGATCTCATCATCGATCCTCTAAAGCAAATACCAACTTTGAACTAACAACGAGGGTTTTCCGATGTTTTTTTCTCCTTTCTTAATGAAATATAGGGGGGCGATTCTATAAAAATTACGATTATGGTCCACTGTTCGAAGTTAAATAATTATCGTTTTACGAATGTTACATACAAAAATATTGAGCTATATGATGCAAAATTGTTGTCTTTTACCACAGAAGATTCCATGTAAGATTCCCAGCAAAAGCTCGGTAATAAGAAAAATACCTCAAAATCCGAGGGTTTTTCTTTAGGAAAAAGTTTTCAGAATCTGAGGGTTTTTCTACGTTAAAAAGTTCTCCGAATCTGAAGGGTTTTCTATAGGAACAAGTCCTTTAAATTTGTGGGTTTTCTAAGAGACAAAGTCCTTTCCTTCTATGGGAAAATGTCATCAGAATCTAAGTGTTTTTCTATAGTAAAAAGACCTCAGAATCTGAGGCTTTTTCTATAGGAAAAATTCCTCAGAATCTGAGGCTTTTCTATAATTAAAAGTCCTCAGAATCTAAGGCTTTTTCTATAGGAAAAATTCCTCAGAATATGAGGCTTCCTCTATTGGAAAAAGTTCTCAGAGTCTGAGGCAGTTTGGACTGGCCTCCATGGTGGACACTTTTTCCACTTTTACCCCCTTTTCTTGGCAAAATTTCCAAAAGTCCCACCCATGGAGTTTGGTCATATCAGAATTAACATATATTGAAAACTTCAGCATTCCTAGTCTCCATATATGGTCTGGCCGCCAAGGGAAGACTTTTCCCACAAGTGCCAATATCCATAAAAATTTCAAAGAATCCTGCCTTAGCGAATGGCTGCGCTCGAGAATGGACCTCCGTGACAAATTTCGAATTCCTAGCTTCAGCGGTATGCGCTGGGCGATGTTGAGTGAGTCATCAGTTAGTGAATAAGTGAATAATGTTATTTTTATTATCTATCAAATATTAGAACAACTGTTTTAAAAAAACTGTTACAAAAATACAATATTTTTCTTCAGTTTTTTTTTTTATAACTGTCATAATATTTAGATTAGATCAGAAGGCACTATGCACCGCGACCAATGTAGGTCTTTTGTGCTGCCTGGATAGGGGCACTTGTGGGAAGAGTCTTCCCTTGGCGGCCTGACCAAATATTGAGACTAGAATGCTGAAGTCTTCAATATGTGTTAATTCTGATATATAAAGCCAATTAACCTATTAGGCAAAATGTTCGCGACGACGGAAGGCAAAATGAAGCGATCACCTAGAAACCTAAGCCTCCTATCACAAAGCCTGGGACATTCGCAGATAATATGCTCCGAGGTCTCAGACACCATCTCACAAAACCTACAACATATCCGTGTCCGATTGACCCTTCTTGTGCAGATGGTATCTGAGATTACAGTGTCCAGTTAAATACGACGCCAGGGTCCTCAAACCCCCCCCCCCCCCCCCCCTTTCAAGCGACAAGAGTCGCCTCGACCCCCTACTGAAAAAATAGTTGTTTTATATTGTTTCAAAGAAAACAACTATAATTGCAGCTAAAAACAAAAACTACTGATTACTACTCAAACAACTGTCATGTAGTAAACTGTACAGTTTTATGAGTACACTCATATAAGATCTTTCAAATTGTAGGAATCTCGTTATACATATTATCTTGTTTATTACAGTGTTTACAGAAGATATCAAAAACCGAGGTAAAAAGATTTGAATAACATTTTTTTTCTGAAAGTATAATTAAATTAAGAAAATTTCCTTAATTTTCGAATATTTATTTTTTCTTAAAGTTAAATGCATCGAAGAACGATCTGCAACACATAAAAATTTTAATTTGACATCAGATGAGTACAAAAATAAACGGAATTTATCCGAAAATATCTTTGATACACTCACAATATTATTACGTTAAAAACTATCTAAAATACCTATTAAATTAACTCAAAACACTATTTAAAAAATTATATTCCATTATATGCAAACCATTTTGAGATTTATTTCTAAATCTTGTTTAAAAAGCCGATAAAAGTAGTAAAAGCAACAGAAAGTCTTTTTAAACAACCTCACTATTTACCGGACAAAACCTTAAAAAGACGGTTATTTTCGCTTTTTTTTAATTTAAAAGTTTTTTTTTGGGATTACAAAACGGAACAGATACACAAGTCAACGTTTGTATTTTTTTTTTATGTTTGTTGTGATTGTATGTTTGAATTTCTTGAAAATTCAATCGAAATAATTTTGTATTTAAATAAACTATATTTGTAAGAAATATTTTTGAAATCTTTGGGCATTTCTTTCAAAGTGAAAACAAAACATTCAAAATTTAACTGCCAATATTTAACTACTACCGAAAGAGCGTATATTTCTGTAGTCTCCCAGTAAAAAATGCTGCTTACCAGCAATCAGGTTTGTAAGGGAGTAAGCCAAATAGAATCCCTTACAAACCTGCTTACATATGCCATGATTTTTATATGGCGAATTCCCACTTGGAAGCATTACTTTTGGGCAAAATAAGCGATGGTTTTAGCGCTTACAAAAAGCTGTGATTTCATGGCTTTCAGTAAAATCATATTTCATGTCTACATTATTACGATTAAAAGTAATAATATAAATAATATATAATTTATTTTACATAAAATTCTACAGACATTAATTTTAGACATAATATAATAATTTTTTACCGCACCTCGTGGGTAGCTCTTTAGGAACAGTGTGAAACGACTAATTATTTTTTTAACATACTCTAAAACACCAAACACAATCGGAAAGCAGTCGGGAAAACTGGTTAAGATCGTTTATTCTACGACCATGAAACTGTCTGCATTACAACCTGCATCCTCGTACGGGCTTAACGTAAGCTGCTTACAACCTGCATCATTGTAAGGGAAAACAGTAATCTCAGCAAAATTTTTTGTTTATTTTTATACGAACAACATAATAGTAAGCACTTACTTCAGCGCATTTGTTATCCTGCTTCTAAAAACACGAACATTGTTTACTGGGCTGTTTTTAAAACTACCGATAGAAAAAGTTCACAAATATATTTATATGTATTTTAATTGATCCTTCATTTGAAAAGAAATGTGCGTATATCTTTATAAATAAACATGAATCGGTAAAAGAAAATATATCATGAGCGTGTTTCTAAATATTTTTTATTAAATACACTTATATAAATTATATACACTTATATAAATACAAATTATATGCGTGGAAAAATTTATATAAACATAAGGCTCATATAAGCCAGTAGAATAGTTCAAGATAACTGAAAGAAGTGATATTGAAATAGCTGTTTTTTTTTTTGCTAATTTAATTA
>CM037851.1:177679778-177728880 GCA_021234595.1 Delia radicum | reverse complement strand
GTTCCCAGGATTGATTGGTCCACATGTCTCTGTCAAACAATAACACATCAAAATATCTATCAAAGATCCACTCCGGTGACACTTTGTCCGCAACCTTAGAAATTGGGTCATCTATTAGGATTCGCGCGATCCTCATGTGACCCCTTAGGTTGCCTCCCCTCATGCCACCGAATTCACTAAGTCTAGAGGAACCCATACTGGCAACCTCCATTACAGAAATATGCAATGGCGGGATCCCCAGCATAACCCCCAAGGCATCCGTCGGGCAAGTTCCGCCGGCCCCTGTAATGCCAACACACGCAAGACGGTAGATTCTCTTAAGAGCATCCCTTGCCTTACTCTGTTCAACTTTTGGCCACCATGCAAGGGCAGCATAGGTGATCATCGGTTTAACAATAGTATTGAACGACCAGTAGACCATTTGTGGCCTTAGGCCCCATGTTCTCCCGAAAAGCCTCTGGCAGGCATAATATGCCGTGGTGGCCTTCTTGGAGACGTGGTCAAGATGTTCGTTCCAGGTGAGGGAGCTATCAAGAGTCACTCCAAGATACTTAACACTGCTAGAGAAGCCAACCGTTACGCCCTCAACGACCGGCATAGACAGGTTAAGTTGTCTCCTTCTCGTGAATGGTACCAGGATTGTCTTCGACGGATTGACAGACAACCCCTTTTCCCGGCACTACGAAAGAGTGAAGTTCAGAGCCTGTTGCATACGCTCGGAGATAGTCCTGTCATCCCAGCCCACAACGGAAATGATAAGATCATCGGCGTATCCATAGGTCCTGAAACCCAAGTCGTTCAGACCCTCGAGTAATTCATCAATGACCAGTGTCCATAGTAAAGGCGACAAAACGCCACCCTGAGGACACCCTCTGGTCGCATTCACGGTCCTACAAATAGGTTCTATTCCGAACGTGATTATCCTAGAGCGGAGCATCTCCAATGTCCAATTAATTATGATTGGAGGAATGCTCTTCCTAGCCATGGATTCTCTAATCGCATCGTAGGACGTGTTGTCAAAAGCGCCCTGTATATCAATAAATGCACAAAGGGCAATGTTCTTTGCCTCCAGTGCCCGTTCTATTGTTTGTGACAACATGATGGATAGCAGTTTCGGTAGACTTACCCCGTTGATACGCGAACTGTAGCTCATGTATCGGCTTTCGTCTGAGGTAAGTGTCCCTAATATACTGATCCAAGACTTTCTCCATTGTCTTGAGGAGAAACGAGCTCAGGCTAATTGGTCTGAAGGACTTGGGTAGCTGCTCAGACTTTTTCCCCGTCTTCGGTATAAATGCCACTCTAACCTCCCTCCAGGGTCTCGGTACATGTCCGAAAAATAGACTCGATCTAAATATCCTAACCAGTTGTGGGACAATTAAGTCCATCCCTCTCTGTAAGAGACAAGGATAGATCCCATCTGGACCCGGAGATTTAAATGAAGAAAATGCATCTATCGCCCACTTTACCCGGTTCTCCTGAAAGATTGCACCCGCCAGGCGTACGTACCTACCTGTCAGGTTCGGTATTCTCTGAATCACAGCGGACCCGCAGTTGTCAACGCATCCTGGGAAGAACTTAATTAATTGCATTAATTACACAAGGCAACAATTTTGAAAAAATTTTAGGGGCTTTGAAAACCACTATACAATTTTGATGTATTGTGGTCCCAGTAGTACAAATATGGTTCAATTTTGAAATTCTATGGAGAGGTTTTTTTTTAAAAATTTTTAAGTAAAATTATAAATTTTTTAGACGTTTCTCCACATAATTAATGATAACTAAAAAAAAATTAGTCCGATATTATTCAAATAAATTAGAAAAACTGAAATTTATATAGCCTTTAATCCGTTAATATATTGCGTTTCAATCGGCTCAGTAGTTTCGGAGTTATAATAAAAAATTAAGGGAAAAAATATTTTTTTTACGTGAAAATAGCAAATTTTTTTGTTTTAAAAAAATCATAAAAAATCGAAAACGGCAAAAATCGTTCAGATTTATTGCTTTATCGCAAAGCCACATGTAATATTAACAAAATGAGATATCGATCATAAAAATCGATTGATTTTTTTCGAATTTATTCACAATTAAGTGAATTCGCTCATTTTCACCAAATTTTAGTTTTTTGTCTGATATACATAAAATTGAGTAGTAAATGTTCTTCTTTCGATTGATTGAATTTTGAAAACATTTTCCCCATGCTATGTACAAATTTTCACATCAAAAATGCATTACATAGTAACATTCGTGTATTTTTTGGCAAAACCCAACCTAGAATATACTGATTCTATTCTTCGGAAAGACATTTGTGATGGATGAGCTTAAATGTAAATAATAAATAAATTAAATAGTAGAAAATTTATATTTTATTATTCACATTTATTATAATAAATAAAACAAGAAAATAAGTAAATAAATAAATAAATATGTATTATAAACTACAAACTCTGAAATTTTCTTTTAGTCGATTTTCTACTATTGTTGAATAACGAAGTGTTACTCTGAATACTCCAGCAAAAATCAGCCATCATGTGTGCATCCCAGCGACCCTGGTATCGTTCCTCCATTGTCCGGATATCTTGGTGGAATCGTTCGCCCTGTTCTTCACTCAAGTCTCCTAGATTTTCAGGAAAACGATCTAAGTGACTGTGCAGGTAGTGTACTTTGATGCTCATGTTGCATCCAAGATTCTGGAAGTGAGTTAACATCTCTTCAACGTGCGCAACGTAATCATCACCCTTGTTATTTCCTAAGAAATTTTGAATAACCCATACAAACGAATCCCATGCATTTTTCTCAATTTCTGACATTGAACTGAAAAATTCAGTATCGTTCACCAATTTGCGAATTTGTGGGCCATCAAATATGCCTGCTTTCAGCTTTTCCATACTTAGATTGGGAAACTTCCTTGAAATATACTGGAAACATTCACTATCTTTGTTAAGTGCTTTAACATATTGTTTCATCAGACCAAGTTTAATGTGAAGAGGGGGTAATATGATGCGATCTCGGGGCACTAGAGCCACATTTATAACATTTGGCGTACCTGGAACTAGTGTTTCCCTAGAAGGCCATTGTTTTCTCTTCCAATGTTCTGTTTTAGCTCTGCTGTCCCATAAACATATAAAACAAGGATATTTTGTAAAGCCGCTTTGTTGGCCTAAGAGGAAATTTACCATCTTAAGATCAACACAAATTACCCACTTATGTTCATCATACTTTATCTTCTTCATGACCAACGCAATTACAGAGTATTCTTCTTTTACTTTGGTTGGATGTGCGATCGGCAAGGAGTGAAATTTATTTCCATTATGCAAAAGGACACACTTCAAGCTGCGTTTTGATGAGTCGATAAATAAACGCCATTCGTTTGAATCATATCTCTGTAAGCCCATGGCAGTCATCAAACCAGAAATATCTGTGCAGTACACAAAGTCATCCTCTTCAGCAAAATAATGAAGTAAGTCTTTTTCTCGAGTACGGTAATACGAAACTTTAGTTTCTTTAGTTATGAGACCTGTTTCTTTCATCCGGGACGCAAGTAATTCAGAAGATCTTTTCGACAATCCAAGGTCTCTAATTACATCATTAAGCTGATCTTGATTCCATGGTCTCGGCGAGAAATGTTTGTGTGGGATGAACTCGTCATTTTCAGCTGTAGATGGTAGTGCTGGATCTGACATATCTGATTGGTAAGACATACTTGAGGTTGAGTGTCCTGGTGAAGATGAAAGCACATGACTACAGCTTGCACCCCGATCTTGAGCATATTCTATTTCTTGTGAATGTAGAACTGCAAGTGTAAACCCATCAGCAGACCTCGTGGGGTAAGACCATCGCATATGTTTTCCAAAACCGCTTTTTGTACTTAAACAAAAATAACACTCGGATGCGTGGTTCGCTGTTTCTCTCCATAGCATAGGCTTCAAAATTTCCAAGTGTCGTCTGTAAAATGAAAAAAAAAATTGAAATCAGGAATATGAAGAATTCAAATTTTAATTAAGAAATATTGTAATTATAAAATATTCCAAATCTATTAATTTATACTTACTTTACGTTAGAAGACTTCATAGATAATTCAATCGACATGGAATGCATATAGTACTCGGTGTCCAATGCTGGTTCAAATTGTGCGGATAGATATTATAGCAATCTTGATATGACTTTTGCAATGAAGTTAAGAAGCACTTCCGTTTTTTTCCCGGTGATATATTGGCCGCACACATAACAAAATAAATCTGGATCGTTTTTACATAAAAATGTTCTGGCTTTCTGGCTCATTTTTATTAATATTTGAAAATTGTTTTAACTTCTAAGCTGTATGACTCTATTTTTTGTGTAGGTATTAAATGATGTTTGCGTTATCGCAAACACTTCTTGAATGAAATAAAAAGGGTCAAGGAGATCTTATAAATACTGATACTATAATTTGGGATAACCCTTTGTGTGGATACAGTTTGTGTGTGCTGCAAATTTTTTATTATTCCCAAGAATCCTAAAAAACATTAAGGACTTTTATGAAAAAAAAAAATCATCCGTTACAGGTAGCTAACGGAAAATAAGAGCACTTCAGCGTACACGCACATTTATGAGCGTTTTATTACTATCCTACCGCAATCGTAAAAATTAAACAATCTTTTACAGTTATATTAGTTTTTTGTTTTTATATACATCGAGATTATTTTTATGTTATTTTCAATTTATAACGAGCTTCCAACCTCCGTATATTTACAAAAATAAAGCAAATCAAACATATTAGCTAGGTTGATACTAGTATTTCGATCTGGCTAAAGATCTCATCAGAACCCGAAGTTTTAGAAAAGTTAGAGCCTCCATAATAGGCAGAACTTTAACAAAAAACCTATTAATAATCAATTTTGCTCCATTCTTGTCTTCTTAGTAATCAAGCACGTGGTTAGGTCTTTTCCTAACAAGCATCATGACGTTACTAAACTTTGAAGACCAAAAATGTTCTATTTATATAAAAAATTTTTAGTTTGTACTCTGGCTCAAGTAATATTTTTTACAGTTATATTAGTTTTTTGTTTTTATATACATCGAGATTATTTTTATGTTATTTTCAATTTATAACGAGCTTTCAACCTCCGTATATTTACAAAAATAAAGCAAATCAAACATATTAGCTAGGTTGATACTAGTATTTCGATCTGGCTAAAGATCTCATCAGAACCCGAAGTTTTAGAAAAGTTAGAGCCCTCCATAATAGGCAGAACTTTAACAAAAAACCTATTAATAATCAATTTTGCTCCATTCTTGTCTTCTTAGTAATCAAGCACGTGGTTAGGTCTTTTCCTAACAAGCATCATGACGTTACTAAACTTTGAAGACCAAAAATGTTCTATTTATATAAAAAATTTTTTTAGTTTGTACTCTGGCTCAAGTAATATTTTTTACAGTTATATTAGTTTTTTGTTTTTATATACATCGAGATTATTTTTATGTTATTTTCAATTTATAACGAGCTTTCAACCTCCGTATATTTACAAAATAAAGCAAATCAAACATATTAGCTAGGTTGATACTAGTATTTCGATCTGGCTAAAGATCTCATCAGAACCCGAAGTTTTAGAAAAGTTAGAGCCTCCATAATAGGCAGAACTTTAACAAAAAACCTATTAATAATCAATTTTGCTCCATTCTTGTCTTCTTAGTAATCAAGCACGTGGTTAGGTCTTTTCCTAACAAGCATCATGACGTTACTAAACTTTGAAGACCAAAAATGTTCTATTTATATAAAAAATTTTTAGTTTGTACTCTGGCTCAAGTAATATTTTTTACAGTTATATTAGTTTTTTGTTTTTATATACATCGAGATTATTTTTATGTTATTTTCAATTTATAACGAGCTTTCAACCTCCGTATATTTACAAAAATAAAGCAAATCAAACATATTAGCTAGGTTGATACTAGTATTTCGATCTGGCTAAAGATCTCATCAGAACCCGAAGTTTTAGAAAAGTTAGAGCCTCCATAATAGGCAGAACTTTAACAAAAAACCTATTAATAATCAATTTTGCTCCATTCTTGTCTTCTTAGTAATCAAGCACGTGGTTAGGTCTTTTCCTAACAAGCATCATGACGTTACTAAACTTTGAAGACCAAAAATGTTCTATTTATATAAAAAATTTTTAGTTTGTACTCTGGCTCAAGTAATATTTTTTACAGTTATATTAGTTTTTTGTTTTTATATACATCGAGATTATTTTTATGTTATTTTCAATTTATAACGAGCTTTCAACCTCCGTATATTTACAAAAATAAAGCAAATCAAACATATTAGCTAGGTTGATACTAGTATTTCGATCTGGCTAAAGATCTCATCAGAACCCGAAGTTTTAGAAAAGTTAGAGCCTCCATAATAGGCAGAACTTTAACAAAAAACCTATTAATAATCAATTTTGCTCCATTCTTTTGTTTATTACTTATTTTTTTTTAATTATTAGAATCATAAAAATGTCATAGAGGTTTTTCCCAAAGGGGTTTTGCCAAAATGCGTGTCGTAAAATGCACCTGAGTTTTTATGTTCTGCATTTTCATTATATAGTAGGTACAATTTTCTACAGTGCTTGTAAATATGCGATACCTTCAATTAATTGTAAATAAAAATGTAAAGCATGCATCGATTTTTATGATCCATATCTAGTTTAATTCGCATGATATGTAGCTTTACTACAAAAAAATAAAAAGTAATATTTTTTGCAGTTTTCGATTTTTTCCAGATTTTTTTTCTTCAAATTTTTTTTTTTTTTTAGCATTTTTTTTTTTTTGCTAACAATTTGTTTCATAACTTTGAAACTATTGATCGCATTAAAAAAATTTGTACACGTTCTTTAAAGATATTGTAAACCTTAATTTTTGTAAATTTAGTTTGACAAAATCGGACTAGTTGTTTTTGAGTTATGACAACATAAGTGGAGAAATGTCTCAAAATATTGTCAATTTTACTTAAAAAATTTTTAAAAAAAAAAATTATCCATAGAATTGAAAAATTTTACCATTTTTGTACTTAGGCAGCCATGATGCATCAAATCTATATAGCCTTTTTTTGCTGTTGACCTGTGTTATGTTTGCACTAAGTATTGCTTAAGAAATATGGCACATTGGCCTTGCCTCGATATTATGTTTAGTATCCACGATTGGTCAAAACTTTAATATGGCACCATAGCTTTTTGAGATGAACCCTTGGTCCGACTTCGAGTATGATATGTGAATAACTTTGAAAAGCATATGTGCGAAAAATCAGCCAAAAAAGTTTATATTTGAAAAAGTGTTTCTCACTTCTGTGACCAATATGTACCGAAACGAAGGTTGTTGTTAGGAAACTTTAGCAAATACAAATACTTTTATATTTTTAGCTGAGAATCTGGAATAATACTTTTAAAATGTATTTACATGTCATAATAAAAGCTAGATCTTTGGTCATCCTGGAAAGCTATGGTGCTATATAATTTTTTGACACATCGCGAAAATAACTTCTTTATTACTAATATAACTCCTCTTAAATGACTTCTTCCACTTCGTGAATATTTGATATTCTCGATTATTTATTTAAATATAGAGTTTAAATTTAAGCTTTTTGAATCCAATATATACACTGAGAGAATTATCCGCATGATATTAATGAATTTTTGCATTATATCTATGAATTGTCACTGGAAATCGTCGATTGAAACTTTTCATTAAATTAATACAATTGTTCATAAAATTTTTCATAAAATTTAATAAAAAATTTTATATTATTTATTAAAAATATCATACGACTAATGATAAACTTTTATCAAAATTTCACGAAGTTTAAGACATTTTTCATTCACATTTTGAAGAAAATTTTATTAGATTAGTGAAAAAATTTCATTAAAACTCCTCCAAGCAATTCTCTATATGTACCATAAATATTTATACTGGTCTTGTACTTAGATTTCAACAAAAAAAAAAGATTTATTGCAAATTTTTGTAAATAAAAAACAGCAAGAAGATGCACCAAATTTTAAAGTCATTTTGCGGAAAAAAACTGTACCATAGACAGAAAATACGCGATTGCAATCAGAATGACTGGAATATATAGAATTGATTGTTGAGAATCTTATTAATTTTTTTGATGTCAAGCCGTGTTATTTATTTATTATTTCTGTTGTTCTTAGAAAAGTAAACTTTTATTTTCATTCTACAAATTTAAGTTAAATATTAGAGATGTCACGAAAATTCGGCTAATACTCGGCACATTCGAAATGTTTTTTCGACCGAATACCGAATAGTAGCAAATTTCGACTATATTATTTTTTATCTAAAAAAATTCAAAATAAAATTGATAACAAAATATTTTCTTTCAAAATGTCAAACGCGGCTGTTTGTATTGGTTTAAAACAAGTTTTATGGTTCTATTTAATTTGTCTTTATGAAATTTATCTGCAAAGTTGAACAGCTTCTTTCAGCATCGTAATTTTCCACAAAATTTTAGTTGAGTTTTCTATTTACAGGTAACGAAAATCTCTAAAATAAAAAAGAGAAGCGTATTTTTTTAGCTGCTTAGTCTTACGTTTATGGGTTAAAAAATGAGGTGAAAAATTAATTAGTTTTTGTATGACAACATGTTTAAAATTTTTAAAATGTAGATATATTTGTTATATTAACCTAGTTATAACGACGAATAAGTGTTTTAAAAACACTGGTTTTAAAAACCTAAAAAGCTTATTTAAGTTTATAAAAAACTTTTGTTAATACAGTCTAAATATTATTAAAGCTTTGTTTTTAATAATTAATCTTACTTTGGTCCAAGGACACACAATTGTTTATTAGGATACCTCCAGGGGCCATCGTCATAACTTATAAACTAATGAAATTATTTTTCTGAAATTAGGCAGAAAGAAGAAGACATTAAGTATTAGTAGCAAAGTGCAAAAGTTTAAACAATATATTAAAGTTTAGATACTTTTTCGCTTAATTTAGTTTTTTCCAAAAATCGAAAATCACCATGACTTCTTCAATTGAAGCACAAAAATAATAATTTATATCTCGATAAGATCAATACATATTGTACAAAACTTTTCTTTTATATGAGTTAGTTTTCGAGATTAAACCTTAACTAATTTAGTTCACATCGCCGTTATAGGGTTACATTTTTTATACCAATACTTCCTATGTTGTAGACCCAGGGTTGCCACTTATTTGAAGTAAGGAATATAAAACGATCTTGTGGAAACTTCGCATAAAAATCGTACAATTATGAATAACAGGAAAAGCTCAGTCACCAAATCGATCAAATTAAATCAGAAAATGAAAAACTTTTGGAATAATCGGACAACATTTTCTTAATAAAGCGCCGGAGTTAATGTTACCTAAAACACATTTTTGTTACCTGAAGCACAATATAGACATTTTTTATTTACTTACCAGTGAATGTGAAGCTGAAGCTTCCATTTGATACCCAATTTGTCTATGGTTGCTTTAAAATAGAAAGAAAAAATCAAAAAGCAAAATGGAAAATGGAATCCCTAAACATAAGATTTGTTTAGCTATAAAAAATCTGTGATTACAGAACTCATCCAACATTCAGAAATTTTAATTTAAATTATTACTTCATGGTCTTTTGACAAACATCAAGTGGTGATAAAATTGTTAATCCCCTTTTTCAATAAATCTTCAAGATTTACATAGCCCAACATAAATATTTCAGTTCAGATTTCCTTTGTGACATATGATGTTTAAAAATGCAATGTACAATGACAAGAAAAAAAATTATACACATATTGAAACAAAAACAAGCGACAAAATCATGTACAATGTATTAATGGCATAAAAATAATATGCATAAATTACAAAAAGTGGCCACAGGGAGATTGTGTTGGAAAATCTGCAAGTATTTTAAACTTTTAATATTTACAACAAACTTATTTACTTTTTTGCACAGAGTTTGTTATTCGAAGCTATTGAAATGTATCTGATGACGATGTTGTTGTTACAGTTACACATACTTAAGCTTGCTAGTATATGTTAAAAAAAAAATAAGAGGAATTAATGTAAAAGCCACAAATACCCAGAATTGCAATGCAACAAACAGTAAGCAAAATAAATATAATATATTTATATTGCAAAGCAGATTTTTGTTAGTACTTGCCATTTATACCAACCAATATGAACAATTTCTCTCCTCACCAACCCATAAGGGATCTGATGGTAATAAAAAAAACAACAGTAATAAAACAAAAAAAAAAAAAAACGAAAATCCGTAAAAAGCATTACCAGCCTTTAGGCTTAACTATAATGAAATGTAAAGTCTATAGAATGAAATGCATATGCAACACACTGCAATACAAATGCATACTTTACATACATGGACTGAAATGTACATTCCACACATGCCATACATAAGCTGACTCAACGGCTGTGAAACTTATCCATGAGCCTTTAATGTTAAATATTCTTACTTCTTTAATACTTATTTTTTTTTTATTTTCTTTCGCATTCCACTATGCGAACATTGGGATCTTAAGTAAAATTTTCAATAAAATATTTTATTAAGAAATCCATTAAATCGATTGCACCGAACGATAAATTTTAAACATTTCAACAAATATTAAGAAAGTAGTAATAGTCATGGCAGCTAGTTTTATGCACTAAAAACTCCAATATATCTGCCTAAAATATGCAGTGAAAATTTTAAATATTCTTTTATAATATGCCCTTAAATCGAAATATGCACTCAAAACCCAAAAATATGCAATGCAAATCCAAAAATATGCACTAAAAATAAAAATATATAATTCATATTTATGGATTTTTAAAAATCGATTAAAAATGGATTTTTAAATACTGCTCCAGACCTTTGGTTTAAAAATTAAAGTCAATATAAATGTCAAGCAAATAACAACCAGCTGCTATGTTAATCGTTTACTTATTCTTCGGTTTATTTTAAATTAAATATAAATATTATTTTTTACGAAATGTGCAAAAATTGAAAATATTCAAAAATATAAAAAAAATTAAAATGTATTAAATTATGCATTTATAGCAAAATATGCAAAAATATGCCAAAACCAATCAATGCCATTTTGTTGCAAATTCTTACGGAAAGATATTAGATCAATATCGATTTTCTACTGACTGTAAACATGCATTTGTATTAAAGTCTTTGCCCTGGTAATTCCAAAACAGTAACTAACTGTTTTAGAATTACGATAGTAACGATATGGCCTTTAGTTTTAAATTTATCTTAAAAGTCTGATACTATGTTAAAGGAGTTAACCCCCATTTTTATGGACTTAAACATCTGCAAATATGTGCATGAGTTTTATCTCATACGTCACTTCATCTATTTCACCGAATTAGGTATCCAAATAAAAACTGAGTTATAAGATGCACCACAACCATTATATTGTTGTAAAATATTATTTCCATCTATGGTTAAGTACATAGCAGGAATTGAGATGCTTTGTTCTCCAAAACGATTAATAACTATTGAGGAAAGTGCATTATTGTTCACATGTATTTTCAACTTGAGCATCATCAAGCAAATGTCTAAGAAAAATAGTATTTAAGACAAGTAAATTTTTTATAATTTTATGTAAGTACCTTTATCTATTGCAAAATCTGCGTGCAATTAGTTTTCTTTTATTATGACTGTGGGTTGAGGGTTGAATTGGGTGGATGCAACCGCGTTCTAACCGAATCGTTCTTTGTCCCGACAAATAAAAAATAAATAAATGACATACAAAAATCACTTTAAAAATATTTTGTTTAATATCGCTAACACTTCTTCCAGTTGATAAAAATAAAATATATCTAAAATACTAATTTGATAATTTTTTATTTGTGATCAAAAGAAGATATATGAGCTACTCACAGGATAGTGCGGTTACTTCCAATTTATTAATTTTATAGTTTATGATATAAAACACATCTGTTAGAATATTACCTATACATATGCCAAAAGACAGATTACAATTATTAAGTTATCACAGTCAAAAAGCAAAATTTAGTTTTACTTATGAATAAATATAAACATTTTTCAGAAGATATTTCGAACAACTTCAAAAAGATTGTAAAAATTCAGCACTTTTAAAAAAGATAATTTTGAAAATGAAATTGTTTAAAAAATTTCAGAAGTTAAAACGAACAACTCCAGCAAAATTTTATATGGATGTTACTTTAATTAGATATATTCAAAAACGGCTTATAGGATTTTGATGATATAAACGGCATGGGATTGCCAAATGTGTCTTTTTTGATCTTTATGACTAAAAAATGTAATTGTGGTATGCACTTTTGCTAGCGATGAATTTTTTTAAATGATCTTTTAACTTTAAATGTTACTAAAAATTTAAATTCAATTTTAAAATATTTTGTACATAACGTTACCTCATCTATAAAAAGAATTACAAAATTTTTGCGAAATGTTTTCTTGCAATTCCCGTTTATAGGGGCTAATCATATTTTGACAATGTATATGGCATATGCTACCAACATACGTCTTGTGTTCTAATCATAACCAAAAATTGCAAGTTTATGGTTCCATGTGCATTTTATTCGCTACGCAATTTTCAATCACATTTATTAATATTAAGATGATCAATATAATTATTTCATATAAATCGTATTCAAAGCAATAAAAAAATAATTTATTATTTGCGAAATTTGCTGGCCACTATTTCCCAGCAAAATCTTTTAGAACAGATTACCGTGGAATCTGTTCTAGAATAGCTTCTTTTACCACCGGTTACATGGAACGGGCTCTAGAACAGGTTCCTGGGAGTCAAAAGGTATGGTTTCAATGTTACAGAACCACTTCTATAACTGGTTCTAGAATCGGCTCCAAAGCAACCAGTTCTAGTTTGGAGGAAAAGAACCTGTTGCAAATAGGGCAAACACCATATTAAAAAGAACCAGTTGCAGAACAGAAATTAGAACCTGTTAAAATACAGTATAAGCTGTTCTGCAGCTAGTTATTTGGATTTTACTATTTTACTGGGTTATAAATATTTTTTCCAAAAAAAATTCGTATACGAGTTTTTATAAAGAACCAAAAACTATTTGAAATAACAAGTTTTCAATATTTTTCAGAAGCTAGACATAAAAAAATCTATAAGCAATATTGCTTAAAATTGTAGTGTTATTTCACCTATTGTGCGCCCCGGTAGGCTAGTTGGTAGCGTGCTGGCTTATCAGTGCGGGGGTCGTGGGTTTCGATTCCCACCAGAGGCACTGGTCTGTTTTCGCTACAACGCGCCGAAGGCCATAGTAGCTAGTGCTCGGTTAGGGTAATAGTATATAATTTGTAATTATATGATTATTAATTAATAAAATAAAAAAAATAAAAAAAATTTCACCTATTGTCATACACTCAAAAAAAAAAGTTTGTAAAGTCAGCAAAAAATTTGCTGAGTCAGCAAAATTTTAATCAGGAGGGTGCTTGCAAAAAATTGCTAATGTCAGCAAAATCTTTTGCTGAAAATCAGCGAGCTGATTTTAGCAACAAAATTAGTAGATTCAGCAAAAGTAAAAGAAATAAAAAAAAGAAATAAAAATGCCTTGCTAAAAATTAATAAATTTTTTGCTGAATTTTAGTAGACTGAAAAAAAACGCAAAAAAATTGTAACAAAATTGTTATTTAGTTAATATATTTGCTGAAAATCATAAAACATATTTTTGTGATTCTTTTAAAAATAATTTACAATAATTACGAAATATAAAAATTTTCATTTTCCCACATTGACGACATGAATTAATTTAATATCTGAAAATATATAGAAATAAAATATATATAACATAACAAAAATTTTCTTTCAACTACTTATATCAATGGTTGTGTAAGTGATGCTTTCTTTTAAAGGACGCAACTGCCGAAGATAATTATAGAAACAAAACGAAAAAATAAACAAAAACAAACGAAACGAAAAAACAACCCTTTTTTTGCAATATGAAAAAGGAACCATAAAAATCTACCTAAGATGTGTGTCTTTGTCTTTCGCTTTACTCTGTCTACATGTCTGTATATGTTTGTTTGCAATTTGACCACACTAGATTATTAATCTATAAACTTTTAGTTTAAATTTAAATTTAAATTTAAATATTTTATTTTGTCTTTTATTTAATTAAAAGACAATTATTTTCAAACGCAAAATTTAAGTTGTTTTAATCCTTAATTTTGTTTTATGTATGAAAAAGAGATACAAAAGTCTTCCATGGTTGATTTTTTTATATGTCTTATTAGAGTTGTACTTTTTAGTATCATTTTCCTCTTCTCTACTACATCTTGACATGCCGCGACATCTGCTTCATTCTGCGTATATTTTTCAATCTGGTTGTCGTCCACACTATTAGTGAGCTTATCAGCACAATTTTTTTTTAGCAAAATTAATTAGTAAAACATTATTATATTAGTAAAGCATTAGTATAAAACAGTTAAGTGCTGAATAAGTATAACAAAAATTTAGCTGAAAACACGATTTAGCAATAAAATTTGCTAAAAAATAGTATACCTGATTTACAAGACGTTTTCCTAAATTTTGTACTAACTTATTTTTTGAGTATAGGCAACAGAGAGTTTGCAATGTTTAACGGCAATAATAGCACAAAAAAATAAATAATTTTTATATGACTTTTATGTTTGAAAAAGAACATATAATTTTTGTTAAATTAACTAAGGAAAATAGGTATTAAAAAAATAACCCAACAAAAATCCACAATTAAATTAGAACAACGAACTGTGTTTGCAGTTCGAATTTAAGTTTTTTTACTAAATTTTTTTTAATTATTTAATGCAAACTAAGTTACAAAAATTAAAAAACTTAATAGTGAATCTACACAAGAATCAATCACGGAAACTGCCGATGCAATAGCTTTAAATGCTAAAATTCCGTCAAAAACAATAATGCAAATTCAATCAGGAAAGTAAAGCTCTTTAACTGAATCATTTTTCAATTAAATAATAACTCATTTGATTAAAAAGTGATCAATATTGTATACCTTCTCAAGAGAAAAAAACAATTTGATTAAAGGTTGTTGCCATACCAAATGTTTTTTATAGCTTGAAATTTATAACATTGAATTAAACCCGGTATGTAATTCTCATTTAGTTAGCAGATTTGTTTATTCTTATGTTAACAAATTCACACGGCAATTAGTTTTTCTTTCTATTGAAAAATAGGGAGTACGGCAAAAAAAAATTTCTGCACTATTGTTAAAACCAGTGTATTTTTTTTTTAAATTTCTTTTTATCATTTTGCTTTGTTTAAATTGTAATATTTTTACTAAGCAAAATTAACTCCAAAATGTTGTAGAATAAATTAATATTTCGATTTAAACCGCTGAAATAAAATTATTTAACTTAATAAATTAATAATTCGCATTAGGATTAATAATATTTAATTAGTATGAATTCAAAATATTTATTACTTATCCACCCTGCGGGAAATGGACCAGTCACTGGTATGGTCACGTGACTAGAACTTTGTGTGTATGAACCTATCCTAGTTCCGGTTCTGTTATATGAAAGTGACCGGTACTTTTAACATGGGCTTGTCATACTAGGTGACAATTGCTACCTGTGGAGCACGGTGTGATGTGGCGAATAACTTGACCAAGGTAACCTATCACCGTACCGACTAACATGAATATGCTACGGGACAAGTTAGAAGTAGGTAGTGTTAAAGTAGGACCATTTTAGGATTGATGTGATATGCAACAGTACTAGTGGGAAAAAATGTATCACGTGACTGGTCTAGGTGTACGTTTCGTAGAACTGGATTTTTGAAGGAAAACTAGTCACATATTAAGAGCAATGTGTTCTGTGATAGGGGTAGTTTGATTGGAATAGTTTTGCGACGTACCACTGCACTGGTACAAGGGGTCCATGTCGCCGGGCATGCGAAAAGTAATTAGTAAGTAACCAGTCATTTTTTATTCGGCGTGTGTCGTATTATGTACGGGTTGCTAAATAGCCCATCCGAAACCAGTCACTGCACTTATCCAAAACAGCCTGTTCCAAAAACCTTCAAAAAGGCTCAACAAAAATCAATTTTAAAATCAGTTTATTTTGTATATACCCAACAAAAAAACTATAACATTAAATTCATTATAACAATTTAAATTTGAAAAAGTACATAAACTAGACAAAAAGTACGGATGTTCAAAATAATAATTTTTGCAAGTTTTTTCTTTATTTGCTAACATTGGTATTATCAAACAAATTTTACGAACTTTTATGTTCCAACACTTCTAAAACGCACTTTATGAACTTATTTATTTGTATGCTGAAGAATTATAATTCTAGTTCACAATAAAAAGAAGGAGCTGCAACAATTCAGCACAACATTAATGTATAACTTATAAATTTGTACACAAAGAAATTCAATTTTGTACAAAAAAAAAATTCTTACAAACCGCAAATTACTTATACACAAAAAATCGTTACCCAAGATCTTGTAAAATAACTTAACAAGATATTGCGGAACCAATATACAGAATATGTTTCAAGTTTTTGAATAAGTTGTGCAAAAACTCATATTCTGGTGATATATTTCTAGTTTTTTGGTAGCGATATTTTATGTGTAAAATCGCCAGTCGGCATTTTGTAAATTAACTTGCCAAACGAGTTTTAAGATCGCGACGTTTGGAGAGAATTTGCCATATCCGAATAACTTGGTCACAGTCTAAATAGTTCCGTATTCAGTTTTTTTTAACCAGTGGAGGGTTACGTCGGTACAGATAAATTTTTCAGTGTTATGTCCGCTTTGTAGCAGTCAAGGGACTCATTTGGCACTTAATGCCATGTTTTTATCCACTGCTAACGGTTTTGAATCAGTTCAATGACCAGTAGCAACTTCAACTGCAACGACCCTAGATGCTTCAGTAAACTTTGATGTTATGTTACTTTTTCTCCAGTTACATGATATATCTGGTACCAACCAGGGAATATTTTCTCACCATAACTATAGTCACGTGATTGGTCATTTCACCCAAATTAACAAGTTTTGGTACACCACAATTTTGGTTTCACCAGTTTCGTGACGTGCTCCCCAATCATATATCACAGAATTACCACTTTGGATCAATCGACCCTTCGTTTCCTGCAGGGCATAAACATAAACAGCAATGTGTTTGAGAGATACTATAAAAAAATGACAAATAAGTTCCGAATTTTAGTAAATATTTAATTGCTGCAATTAATTTTAAATAGACAGCTTTTAAATTTTCAGCAAATCGATCTAATTGAAAAAAGTAGGGAAATAAGTTTTTCTGTGTACGTCTTTATTATGTGTGTGGTACTAAATGTTTATTGTTATATTGATATATATTTGGGATATTCTAAACTACCCTCAAAACCTACAAATGAAGAAATACAATTTAAGAAATATTAAAGATAAGACAATATAATGATAAAAATATTTAAAGTATAAAATATAATATTTCAGCATAAAAATATTTATGTTCAATTCCTGGACATGCTGCCAGTGTTTAAACGGCAGGGGAAATGATATCGCCAAGGACTATCCTTTCCTTTCTGGTTTTTTAGTAACCGCAATTCTTAAAAAAAAACATATGTATGTTGTAGCACCAATCTGTTGGAGATTATTTTATTGCTTCGTAAACCCTCCTCCATTGAGATTTGCCTCTAGTTGTGCTTTCCTTAGCAATTAATTCGTTTGGCACAGTCGGCTTTGTTGCTTTAAAAATATCTGTAACTGCATTTCCATTAATTATAGGAAGAACTTCTTTAGGATTAGTTGTTGATGCGTCTAGGTCATCTTTGGCACCAATGGCATCAGTATCGAATAAGTTATTTTTGATGTTACCTTCATCTTCTAACGTCGATGTTGTAACTTCATTAGCAATATAAGCACAATTTTGTTTAAAATTAGGAATATTTTCTTCCTGGCTATCGTATTGATGAAGGCCGTCCTGAACTGCTTGTAGTATTCGTTAGCAAATAGTTTTGTAAAAATTGCACTTTGCTTTTGTTGAGGTCGATTTTATTTAATATTTTCATGAATTATTTTTCTCCGAAGTAATAATCTATGTAATTTGTATGATGAGAAAATTACAAAATTTTCATGTATTTTTATCTATTTTTTAATAAATAAATTTATATTAAAATGAATTGAAAAATTTTATTATTTGTGTAATTTTTGCAATAAAAAGATACTTAATATTAGAGCTATATTACCAATATTTTGCCCACGTCCAAATTTGTAACACACCTATTGTTCAAAATGGAACATAAATATTTAAGGCTAAAATGTTATGTTTTATACTTTCCATATTTCTTAAATTTTATTACTCCTGAGGGATCAAAGAATTATTCCGAGCTAGCAGCAGCAAAAGGTATTTCACATGTTGGAGAAATCTCTTCTTTTTGAGCTTCGTTTTCACTATCTGCTGATTTTTCTTTTACATGTTGGGGATTTTGCCAAAGATTTGAGATGTTTTTGTTCTCATTAAGCACTGGAAGTTACAATCCGTCTGAAGGATGACTTTCTGCTTTCAAATCGTTTTCTCTACCCAATGACCAAGGCAATTTGAATTCTTTTCACTACTGTGTTGTATGAAATATTCTGCAAAACAACAATCCGTTACCTTGTTAATATTTTTTATAGAATATTCAATAAAACTAGAGAAAAATTGTTCGTTAAAAAATAGAGGTATAAAAAATAATATTAATTTTTTTTGAAAGTAAATGAAAAACTAACAATTTTTTATTGTAACATTTTGAAATTATCGATATATGTACAATTTCTATAAGTTGAATTTACAATGTGAATAGGTAAAATATTTACCATTGGGCATAGGATATAAAATTATTTTTATAAATAACATAATCAAATAGTGTACCTATGCCAACCAAGTAAATATGCCATATATGAGTTTATAATGAAAAAAAAAAAAAATTATTTGGTAAAAAAATTTAGAACATTTTTTTACTTGATTACTAGGAAGACAAAAATGGAGCAAAATTGATTATTAATAGGTTTTTTGTTAAAGTTCTGCCTATAATGAAGGCTCTAGCTTTTCTAAAACTTCGGGGTTCTGATAAGATCTTTAGCCAGATCGAAATACTAGTATCAACCTAGCTAATATGTTTGATTTGCTTTATTTTTGTAAATATACGGAGGTTGAAAGGTCGTTATAAATTGAAAATAACATACAAATAATCTCGATGTATATAAAAACAAAAAACTAATATAACTGTAAGAAATTTTTAAGTTTTTTTCGGAAGATAAAACGAACAACTCCAACAAAATAGATATTTATGCAACTTTAAAAAGCTATAATTCAGCCTCATTATAGCCTCATACGACTTTTTCTATTAGGTACCAACATATTACAGTTTCAGTTCATATGGGGAATTATAATGGGAATGCATTTTGAAATGCATATTTAAGTTTAAAGCATGCAATTTTTTTATTTGTAAGTTTGATAAATTGAAAGATTAACATGTCGTTTAACCGCATTTATGTTAATTTTAATTAAAAATCTATCAAGGAATTTGGGAAAAGCACTAAGCTTTAGACCTTCTTTTCTTAAAATTTTGTTTTATGGAGTTAACGGAACTATCTTCTGAAAAGCGTATATCTTACAAATGTTTGCAGGGAACAATCATAACAAATATACAAGTAAATAAAAACATTGACTTGTGTGTGTCTTTTTTTTTTTGTAAACACAAAATTTCAAAACCAAATCAAAAAAATTGTCTTTTCTAACGTTTGGTCCGTTAAATATTGAAGTTTGGGTTACAAGACTTTCTGTCGTTTTTGGAACTTCTGTCGATCACCTAAAATAAATATCAAAATAGGTTGAATATAGAGAAAAATCAGTAATGCTTTTTTTAATTGTGTTTTCAATTAACTTAATAGGTATTTTAGGTAGTTTTTAACGTATAATATTGTGACAGTATCAATGCAACTGCCTACGTGTCGTATACGTGATATTTATTTAAACAATTTGAAATAACGCTCCTACGCAACCAAGAAATAAAATGCCTTTTACTAGGTATACCGAATTGGAATGATTTAAAAAAAAACCATGGATTTGAAAATATTATACATTTTGCTAAAATGTTTTTTAGGCTGAGAACTTAAAATACAGCAAATTTATCTCGGAACTTTCCTTAAAAATTAGAAAATGTTAAAACGTTTTGATCTCAAATTGTAATTAAAATTTTTGGCTGCCCAGGAGAAAGTGATAACATATGGTAATATGTAAACATGAATGATTCCATGTATGAGCGAGCATATATTGCTTTATATATCACATGCGCGGCTCCAGCAATTGTTATACAGGGATATTTCATACGCCATTATGTGCAATTGCATGTGTTCGTTGTTTTTGTACACTGAGGCGTATGGAGTTACCTTATTTATTAGTTGCTGGAGCCGCACATGATTTGTATATCAGTATGTATGAAAATGTATGGCCTTTATAGAAATATGAGTTAATAAAATTTTTTTTCGTAAATTTAATTATAGAAATTATAAAAACAATGCGATCTGTTTTATTTATAATTAATTTTTTGCCATGATTGAAGCCCACCATCTTTCCACACCTTTAATCTTTACACTATTCCCCTTTCCCGAAGCAACACATTAATACATAGCAAGAATTTCTTGAGCATAGTTACTCCAAAAAAAGGTTGGGCACCGTTTCAGCTTCAAATTGACGGTATTAGTTTATCATGCCAAAACTAGAACTGATATGCACCATTTAAATCTGGGATATTAAAAGCGGTAAATTCCTGTATATTTTATTTTTGCTATTTTCCGGTTAAAATTAAAATTATAAAACTGTTATAAACTAAAACTCCATTATAAAACCATTTAAATACCGAAGCAGAAGTTTATAAACGGTGTTAAACATATATTTCGAATTCGAACTTGAAAAATAGCAGACCAAAAACGTTTAAATTTGAGCGTAGTTACACTTTCTTTGTTATAAAACGTCCAAATCGGGTATATCTAACGTGGCTAATTGTTTTGATCAAAAAGCGCAACTTTTCAGACAAAAAACAGTATTTTGTTGCAAAAGGAGAATACTTAAAGTTGTTGGTGGGATTTATGAAATTTGCAATATTTTTAGCTGAAATCAGTTAAAAAAGTTTTATTACAATCTGAAATTAAAAATTTAATTAAAAATACCGAAATTTTCATGTCGTTATAAATCAGTTTCGATATTTTTTATGGAAAATAGTTATTAGTTATTTTTTACCCTCTCCCTTAAATGTGTATAATTGCTTTGAAGAGCTTATCATAAGCCGCTTATATAACATTCCCTCAAAAAAGAGTTGATTATAAATTTTCAAAATTTATTGTTTGTTTAATATTGAAATACGTAATAAAAAAAACTCTAAATACACTAAACTATTACAAACACTCTAAATTTTCGTTTTAAAAAACCGGTTTTCCGCACAATTAATGACCATATTGTACATTTTAGGCATTGATTTCGTACTAATCGAAAATTTCGAAATACCTTTACTGGTCCTCTTTTATTTATTTTCTTTAGGCCCAATTACTGAAAGTCCAGTAAAAATTTAACAAATGGGAAACAACAACAAATGTGACTATTAAAGTCCCAGTTAGTAGCTAACGGGACATTCAGTAATCGGGACTTAGATCTCTAAACTTATCCCATATTAACCAAATTTAAGAATTTACCATAGTTATGAATGTAAAATTTATATGAAAATATCTGTGATTAAAGTTAAACTGTGGTTATGATTAGAAAAGTTACTCGCCCTTTTGAAGTAATGCCGCGAAAAGCGATATGTTTGGTCATATTAGGCTACAACCAATGACGAAAATTTATTTTCCTTGCAATATTTTTAAAGTGCTGGGCAAATGGACTAATTTTTTCACTTTATTTTAACATGATTTAGTTTTTAGCCTGCTATTGGCAATAAACTATTTCACATAAAAAACTCTCTCTCCCTTTTATGCATAAACTTATCAGGATGTTAGCGAATCACAAATATTTAATGTTATGTATTATACTAGCAAACTGGTATTATAAAAACTAACGATTCTAAAATTGCTCAAGCGAAAGAAAATACATTGCAATGTTTTAAAAAATTCCATTTGAAACTTAATAATTCAATTTTCCATTCTATAAACTTTAATTAGATGTTCAAAATATTATATTCAAAAAATTATATTTAAAGCTAAGAACACATCAAATTAAATTTTAATGACGTTTCAAAATTTCAAATAATTTCTGAAAACAAAAATCAATAAAAAGCCAACATATATTTTTCAGAACGTTTGTGAAACAATTTTATGAAATTATGAAGGTCTATGAAAAAATTGTCATACGAGTACATATGTATGGAAGTTTTTATTAATATGATGCATAATTGATGAAAACCGATTTACGAAATAATATCATCAAAATAACAGAATGGACCAGAGGAAGACAGTTCTTAAATAACGGAAGTATTAATTCTGGTATTATTCTGATGACTTGAAAAAAACTCCTGACCAGGTATAGTATTTGGCCAAAACAAAGTCTGAACCAAAAGTACTAGTGTGGGCAGCCATTTCGGCAAAAGATATATGACAACTTTACATCCAGGATTCAAATGCTATGGTGTAAGCGCGTTAATAAATGTTAAGTAAAACTGGACAAATTTATCGGAGATAGACACTCTAAAGATGGCATATTATTTCAGATTTAGCAAACTGTCGTTATGCTAAAAAGATTATAATGACTTAATGCAAAAACCATACCCTTTGTACCGAAATACGCAAATCCTCCAAACGTTCCCAAAGCACGTCCAATAGAGGACTTTTGGTATGAAATTCGTATGAAAATAATTGGGAAGCTAAATGCACTGAAAAATTGAAAAAAAAATTAAAGTACTGTTCAAAGCTTGACACAAATGACGTCCAAATCATAATTGGAAGTATCAAGCACAAAACCCGCCAAATAGAAGATTGCTGCACGTTGGCTCTCTATCGTATACTGTGTTATAAATAAAAATAGTTTTTCAAAGAAAATTATTAGTTTTTAATTACAAGCGTATTAAAATTTTCCATTTACTAAATTGGCATAGGGTATAATTAATAAATTTTAAAATATTTTCAGAAATAAGCTTCCCTTGATTTTTGCAAATGATTTCTTTACTCGAGTTCTACAGAAATGTTAAATGAAACATTAAAAAAACGTAGTTTCTGAACACATTAACAGTTTCTTCCGCTTGAAAAAGTTGTTTACTAAATTTTGCAAAGAATTATTTGAAAATGAAAAAATATCACAATTGCTACTTTTCTCATTTCCTACTAATTTATCGCTAAAATCTTATTTTCTTTGAGTATTCTAGCCTATACACTGTTAGGGCAGAACTTTAAACAAGGTTAGCTTTGCTCGGATTTATGCTACACTATTGTACGCACTAAATAGTATTGATAAGATTTTTTTAATATTAGCTTTTATTAGCACTGGTAGCTCACAATACAGATTGGTGCTTTGGCAAACATTTTTAAACATATGAGATACCAAGATGGTGATGACTACTCTTGAACTTAGAAGAAATTTTAGATGAACCTAATCAACTAGATGTTAAAAACATTTTCGCAACAGAGGCTCTTCAGAATAATCCAAAAATTTAAGTCTGTGCAGATGGTATGCGTTTCAGTTTTAAATCGCTTTATAAAATAAAAGATGGTAAAAGTTTGCTACGCTTACTTAAACAACTTGATCTTAAAGGATTGGGTGGTGTTTCAATTGACGATGTACAAAAATCTCTGCCTCATTGTGAGAAAGTTTGAAAATCGTGCTTCAGAGCACTGCTGCCAACATAATTTGTAAAAACCGTAAATTTTTGTGGAAAAAAACTTCAAAATCTTCATTTTAAGAATGAACTCATTATATTTCACAAATGAAAAAGGAAGATTTACTCAAAACGTTGTTTTAATCACTTTATTTGTAAGTATTTCACTATTTTTTGTCCTTTATTATCAACTCCCTTACAATTGTCTCAGTGTCTTAAGAACACAACAGCCAATACTCAATATGTTTAATTGAATTTAAAAATCACCGACCAATTTTAAAATCTGCTAAATTCCATGAAAAATGTAAATTTTTTAATTTTTTCGATATTTGGTTTTACAAAATTTTGGTATACAAAAAAATGGCGTTGAAGTAAAAAATTGATTTAGCTAGAATCAAACGTAGAAAATCACTTTTATCAGTGATTTTAAAGCAATACAATTTAAGTCATTAACAAAAATAACAGTTTGAAGTTAACTTTCTAAATTATATAAACAATCGCTTTGGTTATAGCTATTTTTAAATAAAATTAAAATAAGTCTTTCAAAATGATGAAGTTTATATGTAGTTGATCTTTAAATCGCAAAATAAAACTTTTTGTTCCTGTTGAACTTATTTTCTTTGGCGGTTTTTAAATAAAAAAAAAAACTTGATAAAATTTTTTCAGTAGAATATAGAGAAAAACTTGAAAAATTCGATAAAATTAGCAAATTTTCAAAAATCGTGATTTTTTATACACTGAATGCAGAAAAGAATTTTATTTTTTATTTTTAATTAATCAATAAATACATGTTCACATTTTTTTGCAATAAAACCCACGAAGCCATTCAGCTTGTCTGTAGGTGCAATCATCATTTTATTATATTTCACTTCAAATGAAAATATTGTTTTACTATGATAGAACCGACAATTTAACAGTCGATTAAAACTTTCAAAACTTATTTATTTATTTATTTTATTTATTTATTTATTTATTTCCTTTTCTATGCAACAAGATGAAATCTTATAATTAAAGCATAGAAATATCTGTGCTCATAATTAATTTGTACAATACATTGTTTAATTAAAACATTAAAAACAGTAATTTAGATATAAAAATAATCATGAGTTACAAATAAAGAAAATAATATATATGTATATAAAAACAATTGTTAGAAAATAATCAAAACTACGTTATACATGTTTATTTAGAAGAATAAATAAGATAAAACAAATAGCATATAAAAGATGTTAAGTTCAAAATGTTTAAAAACCATGACATTAAAAAAAAAATAAAATAAAAAGATAGGATCAATCAAGAAAAGAAATAAAAAAGAAAGAGAAAAAAAAAGAAAGAAAAAAAATCATAATAATTTGCATAATAAAGTCACTAAGCATTGCTGTTAAAGTATATTTTAAGGTCTTTTTTAAACATTACTGCATTACTGTTACCCTGAAGTTTAATTGGTAGTCTATTCCAAAGACGTGTCACGGCAACAAAAAACTGCCATGTTGAAAGTAGGTATTTAAATTTAAAAGATTTTACTAGCCTACCTCTATTCGATCTAGCAAAGTTCACACGTTGATATAGGTAGTTTGGTTCACGATCGTATATAATTTTATGAAAAAACGTTATGCATCGGATTTTCATAAGGTTGTCAAAGGTAGTTCCGTGTAATTTCGAGGCGTATGGTGATAGTTCAGTATATTGCTAAGTCCAAAGACGTATCTAGTGATATTATTATAAGCGACATTCAATTTGCGTTTACTGATAGAGTCACAATTTGCAAAAATTTCACATCCATAGATTAAGCTGGGCATAAGATATGAATTGGCAATGAGTTTCCTGGTATTAAACGAAGTAAACGATCTAGTTACCCAAAGGTTCCGTAGCATTGAGTGCGTTTTGCCTACGATGCTGTTAACGTGATTTGACCAGGTAAGGGTTTCATTAAAAATAATTCCTAGGTTTTTGACAGATTTGACAATATCAATTTTTAGGCCATTCAACGTGATATCCAAGTCTCTTGTGAAATTCAAAGCTTTCTTGTAAATTAATAGACATTTAGACTTCTTAGGGTTTAGACAAAGGCCATTGGCTGTCGCCCACCTGTAGATCTGATTTAAATCCATGTTTAGTTTATTTAGTGACTCATCAAGTTTACCTATTGAGGTGCCAAGGTAGAGCTGGACGTCATCCGCATACATATGCACGTTGCAGTTGTCTAATTGGATAGGTAGATCATTTGCATACATTGAGAAAAGAAGAGGGCCAAGAATAGATCCTTGGGGTACCCCTCTTGTCACAGAAAGTTTTTTAGAAATAGAATTTTCAATATATACGGATTGCGTGCGGCCAGAAAGATATGACCTTAATAATTTTACTGAAGTTTCAGAAAAATTAAACATATATTTCATCTTTTCGCATAGAATATGGTGATCTACCGTATCAAAGGCTTTAGAGTGGTCCAGTAAAACAAGGAAAGTTATTTCATCGTTATCAATATTTTGTCTAAGGTCCTCGGAAACATTCAACAGGGCAGAAACACAGCTGTGTATTGGCCGAAATCCAGATTGCTTCCTGTCAGTAGGTTATATCTGTTTAGGTAATTGTTCATTTGTTGGTGCAGTAGTCTTTCTAAAACTTTAGAGACATATGGCAAGATTGCTATAGGTCTAACTCGGAGTTTGCCTTGGGTACGGGTAATATCTTGGAGTGCTTCCAGCTAAGGGGAAATGAGCTGGTAGTAATAACTGTATTAAGGAGATCTGTTAAATAAGGAAAGAGCTTAGGAAGAAGAATTTTTAAGAATTTAGGATGAACATTATCTGGTCCAACAGCATTAGATTTTATGCTCAAACAACAGTTAAAACCTCAATTTGGCTTACACACTTGAATTCAAACTGAGAGAAGTTATTTACATTGCTATTGCTACTAAATTTGTAAAAATTTGGATCAGGTGGTACTACAGTTAAGTTGGTGAAAGTTTCATTGATCTTATCTACGTTGATAGCATTATTGGCCTTTTTTACGGATTTCCCAACACCAATTTCTTTAATCGTCCTCCATGTTTGCTTAGAGTTGACCGCATTAGAGAATCTATTGGTGTAATATTCGGATTTTGTTTTCGTTATCAAGTTATTTACCTTACGTCTAGCCTTTCGAAATTCTTCACGTAATATTGGTGGTTTTGAAGCGTTTCCAACTCATAAAAGCCCGATCTCTACTCTCAGTTAAAGCCTTAATTTCAGACGTGTACCATGGTCTTGTCTTATTCGTTACGCATTTAGTTTTTCGGGTACTGTTAGATTGTAGAGGTGTGTAATGCTGGATTCCAAAAACGATAATTTAGAATCAGCCGACGTCATTGAATAAACCGCATCCCAATTAATATGTGAAAATTCATCGTTTAAGAGTTCCATATTGATGTTTTGAAATCTCTATATGTATATGTTTCCACTTCAACATTCAAATTAAAATCATAGGTAAGAAATATTAAATCATGTTTCGAGAAAGCAGGCGCAGGTATTTGATCATACAATTGTACACGTGAAATACTGCCAACGAAGAAAACATCTAAAAGGGTGCTGCTAGTATCTGTGAAGTGTGTTGGTTGTTCGGTGTTGGTTATGGTGTTCAGCTACCGTCGATGCTACACTCAGGGAACTTCTGCTGTAAGTATTTGTAGTTTTTTGAGTTGTAATACAGTAATCTTTATTTTTGAGTAAAAAACAGTCATTTGTAGAAGAAATTTAATTATTGACTAAATATGTAGTTCATTAAAAAAAAACAAAACTCATCAAATTGCAGTCTTATGATTTCACATTTATTTTATACAGTAGTTTTTTTTTTATTTAAAAAAAATAAACCAAATAAATGTTTGTTTATTTTTGACTGCGTATGTGATTCATTTTTACTACAATTTTGGTTGATTTTTTGAACAGTAAAAAACAAATGACTACTTTAGTGGAATTTACTGAAATGTAAGCCGTCCTTTCTTAAAGTTATATTTCATATGTTTTTAACTACATTTGCAGTGTCTTTACCCTACGTAGTATTCTAAGTGTATATAAGAGACATCGAACATATGGTTGATGTTTTGGAGACTTATGAAGATAATACTTTGAAACTGAAAGGAACCTTTATTAAAAGATTGTTAAATTGAAAAAAAATATATTTGGTTTCTGTCCTTGTTTTTATTATTTGTTTATTACAAGCATCATGTGCAATATATGTTGAATATGGTAGGAATGTACTTGAACTCTGGTAATTGTTGTTCTTTCTTTAAATGCTTGTACTTACAAATATACACCGATTGTATTTATTGCCTTATAATGAAAGCGCGGTGTTATGTTAAGTAGATTTAGTAACAAATATTTTATTTAATTGGAATTCTTTATAAGTCAGGCTAAGTATAAAAATATGATATTTTTTTAAGTTTATGTTTACTTTTCCATTTTGTAAAAAACGTCTTAAACGACATCATTTGTTCTGATCCTCCTTGAACTAATGACTTCTATTGATTTTGTCACAAATAGATATTATTGTTTTTAGTCGTAAAAGACAAAAATTTGCATGAGCTCATCCTTTGAAATAAAAATAAAAATGTATAGATTTCATAAAATACAAACATGTCGACTATTGCACATTTTATTGATACTTCTCTTTTTTAGTATTGCATAAATATTTGCTCATGGTCAAAAGTAAAAATTATAGCATACTTTACGGAAATTAACCGCATTTCATGATTATTTTTTTTTGTTGTTGTAACAACATGAAGAGAACTTGCTCTGATAATGTGTGTGTCGTTCTTATACTTTATGTTATATTCAAAATGACTTTATTTGGAAATATGAACTAAATCTACACACAAAAAAAAGTTTGTTGAAAATTTTTAAAACGTCTATTTAAAATATTTAACTAACTTTCACCAATTCTTTTTTGCTGACATCTCGTCTTCAGTAAAAATTTTAGTTAAAACGCTTTTACCAAAAACTAATTTTGAACTAATGTTTCACTAATTTACGTTGATACCAAAATTGTGCTGTAAAACACATTTATTGCCTAGAAAACAAGTAAAAAGGCTAGATGTATATGTCGCAACACAAAATGCAACAGCATTGATTTCGTTCATTTAATTTTTTCTTTTGTATAATACACGCATGTGGGTCATAATACATATTCTGAATATTAGCAAATATAAAAACACAATAAATAAATTAAGTAAACTGTATTAAAAAATTTACTAAATTAATGCTAATTTGATAAATTTGAAAATTGAAGATACAGACAAAAATGGAATAATTGAGGAGGTAGGCAAAAATAAAATATAAAATACGCTTTGGTAAAAAACAGTAACTGCCAGCCCAGGTCGTTGCTATTAAAACATAGAAGATTTTTATGATTTTAAGCCGTATCTTGAATATTTATTTTTTTGTATTTTAGAATTATCTTCATTTGAAAAATGTAAAATTGCGTCATATATACATTAGGGTGTCCCATTCAAAAAAAAATTTTGGGGATCATTCTTAATTTGAATACTCATAAGACTAAGAATTTTTGAGATTTTTTTCAGATTTTTCGGAGGTGGTTTAGAGGTCGCGCAAATCGATTTTTTACCAAAAATCGAGCTTTTGGGCTTTTTTTGATTTTTGCTTGAAAATTGGTAAAAAATCGATATTTCTTCAGCTTCTGAGTCAATATTCTTAAAGCAAATTTTCCGATCTTTAATTTTATGTGCATAAATAATAAGTTTCGGCAATGATTTTGCACATTTTGACAATTTAATAACGGTTTTTCGTAAATTTTCAACAAATATGGAAAATAATGCTTTATAACTTTTAAAATTTGTATAAAGACTAAAAAAACTAATGATGCAGTTTAATAGATTATTAAGTTTTAAATTAATTAGCAGAAAAAAAAATGAATTTTCTCTCACCGTTCTCGAGTTATACCCTTTTAAAGCTTTGTACACATTGTATGAAATGTATAATACTATAAGGTGTGAACTAGGTTTGCATTGGTTTAAACTTTAAATAATTGGATTTAGAAAATGTTTTTACAAATAAAATAATAGTTACTTACCACTCATACATAACAATTATATTAAAAACAAAGAAAAATAGATTGTTATAAATCATTTATTAGAGTTCTTGCGATGCTGCTCTACCCCCTGCAGTAAACTGAAAGTCTGTTTCAGAAGTTGTGATATTGATATAACTATTAGCCAAGGCCACACCACGTTCTACGACATCATTTACAACTTGCAATTGTTGAACTTTGTGTTGTGCTTACTGAAATGATTTGTTGTTTTCCCATTTTTCAGTAGAAATGTTGCAGGCTTCAAAAAAAGTTAGGCTGGCTTTTGTAAAAAAACACTGAATTTGTTTATTTTCAATCATGTCTTCTGTTAAATTTCGTTTCACTAATTCGTTGTTATTACTTGGTTCATTTAGGTTTCTAAGCATTAAACGCAAAGTTTTGGTATCTATATGTTCATCAAAAAACGATAAGGCAGCCAACTTCTCGGAATGGTACCACTGATGACCCAGAAAGGTTTAAAGAGTCTCGCGTGCAACTTTTTCATTAAAGCGTTTGAAATCATACAATTGTTTCAAAAGTCTAAGGTCATTGAGAGGACCGTATCGGGGACACTGCCATAAAATTTATCTCAATCTCAAGCAAGCGTCTTCCACTTATCAGTTTACAAAAATTTTAGTTGTATTTTGACTTGTTATCTCTGAACCTATAGACTATCTGCCAAAAATAGGGTTGTAGTTGCCTCAAATCCAATAAATCATGAATTTTAGTTCGAGCCATATCAGTGCCACCTAGTGATAACGGCTTTTTGGCTACTTTTTTTGCTTAAAACCAAGCTTTGACATACAATAAATAAATTTTCCAAATCTCATAATCTGAAGTTTACAACAAATCGGATGCCCAAATCTTATAGTACTAAAAATTTCATACAATGGGTGCAAAGTTTTAAAACTGTATAACTCGAGAATGGTAAGAGAAATTATATTGTTTTTTTCTGCTAATTTATTTAAAACTTCATAATCTTTTAAACTGCATCATTAGTTTTTTTAGTCTTCATACAAATTTTAAAAGTTATAAAACATTCTTTTTCATATTTGTTGAAAATTTACAAAAACTGTTATATAATGTATCAAAATGTGCAAAATCCCTGACGAAACTTATTACTTATGCACATAAAATTAAAGATCGGAAAATTTTCTTTAAGAATATTTACTCAGAAGCCGAAAAATTACCGATTTTTTAGCAATTTTCAACAATAATTCAATAAAAGCCCAAAAAGCTCGATTTTTGGTACAAAATTGGTTTGCGCGACCTCTAAACCACTTCCGAAAATCTGATAAAATTCTCAAAAATACTTTACCTTATGAGTATCCAAATTAGGAAAGATCTTCCGAGAAAATCCAAATTTTTATTTTTTTTGGGACAACCTAATATACATATACATACATGCATATAAGATTTTGGGAAATATTGTGTTATTAATCTTATTAATAAAATATTTTAATTATTTCTAGATTTTTTTATTAAATTGCATTACGATAACAACATTTTTATATATTTAAAACAAAAATATATATCAGCAAAATAAATTAACTAAAGTAAAAATTGTATACTAATTTTTAGCTCCATCAACAATTTGCTGAATTTACAAATGTTTTGCTAAAAATCAGATCACTGATTTTCAGCAAAATTGTTTTGCAGATATTAGCACTTTTGTGCTAAATTTGCGGACCTTTTTTTTGAATGTAAATATACACTGTAAATGCAATAAGAACACTTATACAGATTAAGCTCCAAAAAATGGATGTAGAAGAATTAAAATTTGCAAAAATTACAATGGATGTGGAAGAATTCATAAAAACAGTTAGTCTTTTGAAATCATTTTATGTGGTAAAATTGAGACACACACAAAAAATTTTCTTCAACGAGTTTTAATGAAAATTTTCACTAAAGTAAATGAGAAATTTCTTAAACTTATTTAAAAAGCTTCATAATTTTTTCGAATCTACTTTTAATGAAACTTTTTCATATGCAGATCTAATGCAAAAACTCATTGACATCAGGCAGAAAATTTTCTCAATGCAGTCAATTTAATAAATAAATAAAAAATTTCTTAAACTTATTTAAAAAGCTTTATAATTTTTAAGAATCTACTTTTAATAAAACTTTTTCATTATGCGGATGAAATTTTTAATAAATAAAACGATAATGTTCATAAAATTGTATAAAATGTGCATTAATTCAAGGAATGCTTTAATGGGCAAATTTCAGTGATGTAGATCTAATGCAAAAACTCATTGATATCATGCAGATAATTTTCTCAGTTCAGTCAATATAACTGATGCTGATACTAGGAGATAAGGAACTTTTGTTTTATTAGTTAAAATGTCCTTTCTAGAAGTACTTTATTATTACATACAATTTTGATTTGTTACCTTTAAAACGGGAATCTACAATTAAAAATTTATGTTTGTAGTAGATTTTACTGTAAAAGCATATATGAATTTTTCTGCATATTGCAAGGAGAACGAAATTAATCACACGTACCTAAAGGGAGTCATGAATTACAAACAAATACAGCAGCAGTAACCAATGTAAAAAAGATACCCAAAACATTTTCAGCGTACAATATTTATATGTAATTAAGCAGGCGCGTGTCCAGGAGAAGGGAAAATGAGACATTTCCTCCCCCAAAATGAAATATTTCAGTACAAAAATGTGAAAAATATTGAAAAAGTTAATCAAAATACTCTAACTTCCCTCCCCAAAACATTTTCCTGGATCCGCGCCTGAATTAAATAATATTTAATTTCCAAAGATAAATTTAAAAGCAAAGAAAGAACGTGCTACTGCTCGTTTGGAGACAAGCATCACCACTTGCGTCTTCGGGGTGTGACTGAAGCTGGCATGTCATAAAAAGTCCCGTAAAATTATTGGTTGAAAATTCAGCTACGAGAAAATAGTACCTGAAGAAGGTTATAATTTTTTAAAATTTAATTGGAAAAATTTTAACAGAATTTATGGATTTTTTATTGATTAAAAAGTTACCGAAATTACGCAAACAGTACGATAAAATGACACAAAGAAACCCCGGAATAAGTAACTTTATTTTGGGTAGTAGAATCCAGTGATTTACTTAGTTTTAAAAGATTATACTCTAATTAATTTCTGTTTAAATTTATCCACCTTTTTGTAGGAAACAGTTCTCCTAATATAAGTTGGGTAAATTTAATCTTTATGTGTAAATGAAAAAATACACACATTACGTGAAAGTTGGTGAACAAAAAAGTGTGGAAATGTACTAATCAAGTGCGTAAAAATGTAATTAAATTTAGAAATAAATGAATAATTTTACTGAATATTCGTGTACAAATACATGTTTTACGTGTAAATTACGGATAAATGCGTAAAAATAATTTTCTATATGCGAAATACCCCCAAAAAATGTGTATATTTACCTTGCGGTATGAAAGAAAAGCAGACTTAAAATTGTTTCAAATAAAACAAATAATTTATATTTAGAATGAGTTTTATTAATGTGTAATATAGTATTAAATTCAACAATCAAAATTGTGGGCGTTGTGGTGTAATTTTTCCTGTATTGGACTGTTTCGCAGATGGTCCCGGGTTCGATCCCCGTCGGCGACATCATCAATTTACAAAATAATATGTATGAATTTACTATCCTTCATACATATCGCTGCGGCCACCGTCGGTGTTCCCATAGCACTTAACAGCACCGAAGTAAAATAATGAATCAGGGCTATGAACAAAAAAGCTTCACCAAATCAACATCAGGTGGCGAGAAACTACTGTTAGAAGACTTATCATCTCGAGCAATTACAGAGTTGCCATGTCTGTAGCCCTTTATCTTTCCCACCTTTTATATCTCCTCTATCACCTTTCCAAAGAAAGCAACACATTAATAAATAGTTAGCAATTCTTAAGTGTTGCTTCTCTTAAAAAAAAAAATAAAAAAACGAATAATTTTTACTTAATCAATCACAGAGAATTCATTCTTTAGCTCATTCGATTTTAACAATCATTGAATTTAATCAATGGTAATTAATCGCTGGGAGTTTAAACAAATCGCTAAAATTTACAAAAAATTACCAAAATCGAAAATAAATAGGCGATGTTCCAAAAAAAATGCTCTTGTTGCTCTGCGATGCTTAGTTTTCGAGAAAAACGCGATTTACGAATCTTCCCAATCAAGTCGAAGTTTGGGACCGTTGTAGGGTTAATGGGCTTAAGTTTTGAAGAATGGTGCAAACAATTTTTTTTTTAATTTTAGCGATTTTTTTTTTTTTTGATTATTATATTTTGAAAATATTTTTCGACAATTAGGCTGTAAAGACTTGGAAATTCCGTTTCTAGTTATGTATGTGTAAATGTTTTTTTTTAATTTATTATCACAAACAGGCGCGTAGCTAGGAATTTGTTTCGGGGGGGGGGGGTGTGTCTTTTCGATTTTTTATTTTGATTATATATTTTTTTTTGCACACTAGAGAACAGCATTTTTTTTTTTTTTTTTGTTTGCTAAATTTTTACCTACACGTAAGGGCAATCATGTATTAATAATAGAAATCGCTTTCTCAGGTCATTTTGCAACAAAAACCTCCCGCATAAAGTGCATTTCCTTAAAATACATTTTTTCATTTTTTACTTATTGTGTTCATTATTTTGCGAATTTCCATTTAAATTTGTGGAATGTTTTCATAAGATGGAGTTTTGGAAAATGTCTGTAATGTGTGAGCTGTTGCTGATTGTTACCGGAATATGATTCTAAATTCTATACTATTAGTTCTTAGTTGTTTTCTTTTTATATATTTACGGCTGGGGAGCCAAAATAGTTAGGTTTGATTCTAGGTGAAATGATTTATGCGTATAATATTTTGTTATTGTATATATGTATATTTCAGTTTTAAGTTCTTATTCAGGATTGTTATTGCTCTGTAATACGTTTTTTGGCCTGGATGGCTTTTGTATTACAATATGGATTTTTAAATAAATAAATAAATAAATAAATTTTGATGTCTATATCGCGAAACAACGCTTTAATCTGTTTGATCACAATCCGCGAAACACGTCAAATTTGAAAACGTTTGTGTACTTTAAGTTGGATATGCATCGTTATTGTCTAATTACGTTAAATTTTTAGCTGAACATTAATTTTTAGTTTAATTAAATAAAAGAAGGATTATGCGGAAAACTTTTTGAAAACCGCGAAAAATAAAATTGCGTTACTTTATATTTGTATGTGCTAATATACGTATAGGGTAGCTAAAACTTGATAAATGTAAAAAAAGTTAAAAAGTTTCAACTTCTAATAACCCGATTAAAATAAATATGATGCTTTATATAATCATACGAAATTTAATATGAGTCTTAATACAGTTTTATCCGAGAAATGGGCATAACATCCGAATAATGACGTGATACAATTTAATACGATTGTATATCTGAACTGATACTGATATATACAAAATAAGCTATAGTTGTATCCGGTTTTTGATTTTAAAACGTCATGAAAATCCGAAATATCTATTAATCAATTTAGACTTTAGCTAAATTTGTAACAAATTCCATAGCATTTGGATATTTTATTATAAAAAAAAATATAATAAAAATGAAGATTTTGTGGAATTGACTAACTTACACAATTGAATAACAAACACGGAAAAAACGTTGAAACTAAATTTAGAGTTTTAGATTGAAAAAAATCTTAGACTAAATTAAGAACTCATATTGTTATAAATGAAACAAATTCTTTTTTAGGGTTAAGAACCAGAAAGAAATCAATTTAACCCTTAAATGCATACAGTATCTTTAAAGATACAACCATTCAAAAATTTCCTACGACTTTATTTTAAGCTTAATCAAAATGAAAACTTTACTAGTGTGTTAAGAACTCTCAAGCGCTCTTTAATAAAATACATTTATAAATAAATATTTAGAGTCCTACCTTTTATTAACCATCAAAGTCAAAAGAATTAAAAACTTCAAAATTAATTAAAAACTCAAGAATTGCGCTTTTTATGATATCGAAAAAAGGGCACATGTAATTTAGAAAGTTTAAATAAAAGGCATTAGCGTTAAGAGGCAAATATAAGCTTTTGAATGATATATCTTTTTTGTTCCTAAGTCTCTCCGTTTTTGTGTAACGGGCAATTTAAAATTTTGAAAATTTTGGATTTTTGCTTATAAAAAGCGTAAAAAAAATTATTTGAAAAATCTTGGTACGCAGTTTTTTTTTATTTAGAATTTCATATCATAAAAACACAATTTTATTCAAATCGAAGCTGTTGAGCATTTAAGGGTTAAAGGACAAAAATTGGGGTAAATTTTGTTTATAGAATTATACATAAAATGATACAATTAATTGTACTATTGTATTATTGTAATACATATTTATATCCAAAATATGTATAAGTATATAAATATAACGTAATTATTAATTGGGTTAGTTTTAGGGTATTCTAAATGCAATATACAATTATACGCAACTATATATGACATCATATTAATTTTTTCTACGAAATTAATTGTATATTTATATAGTTATGTCCGTTTTAACTCGGGAAATTAAAGATTTATAACCGTCCCAAAAACAAATTAAAAGGCAAATATCCTATATAAATTGCCTGACACTTACAAGGAAGCTTTTCCTTTAAATTTTCCCTTTAAAGGTTCCCTTTAAAATTAATGAAATTCGGATAGGTGATAAAGCAACAAAAATATATAAAAAACGTATTTATTTTTGAAATTGGTATATAATTTTGAATTAAACACATCTTTGTATAAAAATATGTCTAAAGTTTAAGTAATTTAGACGTATTTAAAACCAGTGTTGCTCGAGAAAACACACATTTTGACACTATGCCGTGAACCCCGGCTGCCACTTATTTGAATTATTTTAACAAATTATTCACTATTTTTTAGCCTTTTTCATATATCCGACTTTTTTAAGATCGGGGGCAATACTTCATGTCTTGTATTAAAAAAATTGTAAATTTTCCAAGCAAGCCTGATTGTAGTCTGAAAGAAATAACGATAAAGAAAAAATATACAACTGGAAAATTTAAAAATATACCTGACATCGCCCAGGTCTTATTTAAACTAAATTATGTATTTCCAATTCACTTTGATTTATATTGCTTGATATTAAAATGTCGCATTTCAAGGAGCGCCGATAGAAATTTGTTTACATTTAGTCTAAAAAAAAAATTGAGAAAATTTGAGTCACATTGGACCACGTTAAAACATTATGCATATCGATCCATGTTTGAGGCTTGAATTTGTTTCAAAAAATTAAAAAAATAAATGAGATATCGTAATATATATCGTAAAAACAAATACTGAAAATAATGTTACCAGATGCGTGCGTAGCAAACCAAATTTAAATAAAAAGATTGCACTGTAAGTAAAGTAACGACTTTTACGGCACACGTAAACTTAATTTTAAGTCTTAGTGGTATCTCCATTTTAAAAGATTATGTCAAAATACACAGAACATTGTCAAAACAATTTCAATTAAACTGTTGTTCGATTTCAAACTTACTTTCAATTAACTGTGTAATTGAAAATGAATTTGGTATAAAAAAAATTTCAGTTTTATAACGTATAATAACAACATTGAAACAAATGTAAAAATTTTAAAAAGTCGCCAAAATTAAAAAAAATCGTTTAAAGTTAAAAATTCGCATTTCTTTAATTTTGGTGATTTTTTTTAAATTTATTTCGAATTTTGGCGTTTATTTTGGGAGTTTTTTAAATTTCTGCAATTTTGAGGATTGTTTTTTAAATTTTGGCAATTTTTTTTCAAATTTTGCGATTTTTTTTTAATTTTGGCACTTTTTTATAATTTTGGTGATTTTTTTAAATTTTGTAATTTTTCCCAATAGTAAACAATATTCAATTAAATTTTAATAGATGTGAATAAAACTATATGTAATTGAAAATAATATTAATTAAATAGATACAAATTATTTTAGTTGTTACTACAATTGCATCAACACGACCGAATTCAGTTTAACTTTTCTGAATCAACAAATATTTTAATTAAAACTCAATTTTAGTTTTTTCTGTGTAGACATATTTAATTTTTAGTTTGCATTGTTTCAAACAATTTTTGATTATACTTTAAGTCAAAGACTTCGAAATGATTTTATTTATTGCTGTTTTGTTGTTTTCTAACGAAATTTTAAGATTCGAATCATATAAAACTATTTCCTATTTGATCCAAGTCAAAAATAAATATTTTCATATTAAATTTATCAATAACATTGTTACTTTCTAACGAATTGTATTAAGTTTTTAAATTTGTCAAATCATTCGGGGGGCTCCAGCCCCCAAACCCCCCGCCTAGCTACGTGCCTGATCACAAATACATTTTAATTTGTTTATTAGTTCACAGAAATTCTCAATAATTTTGAATTTTTAGATTTTTTAGCCTTTTTTATTTGTTTCAATTTAAAAAATGCCGAAATATTTCACTATTATGTTAGTACATTTTCAAACTTTGAGCGTTAAAATTTTATTTAACAAAATAATACAGACATAACGTTTTTAATTGTGAACACATAATGCGTAAAAACACTGTTTATATTGTATATAAAAGTGTGCGCAAAATAGTTCTACTCATTTGTGTCTAAATTAAACGAAGTTTCGTGCAGTCAAAAAAAAAGTTAGTAAGGTCAGCAAAAAAGTTTTATGAGTCAGCAAAATTTTAGTCAGAAGGGTGCTTGCAAAAAAAGTTGCTAATGTCAGCTAAATCTTTTGCTGAAAACCAGCGAGCTGATTTTTAGCGAATGCTAACACTTAGTTGATTAAAAACTAAAAATTCCTTGCTAATAGTTAACAAAAGTTTTGCTGAATATTATTAGAATGAAAAAACTCAAAAATTTGTAGATTCTACATAAATTATTTGCTGAAAACCTTAAACTCTTTTTTTTGGATTTTTTAAAAATAATTTTCAATAAGTTACAAAATATAAAAATGTTCATAATCCTACATTGACGATATGTATTACTGTAATATCTGAAAATATTTAGATATAATTATATGTAACATAAAAAAAAAATTATCATTCAAATATTTACATCTACTGCTATCTAAATGATGGAATTTTTTAAAGGAAAGCATTATATAGTTCTAGAAACGAAACAAAAAATAACAAAATGTAAAAATTACGTAAGATGTGACAGCGACAGACAATGTCGCTTTAGTCTCTCTACCTAAACATATATTCGTTTGCGATTTTAAATTGCCAATTTGACCACACAACATCAAGAGTCATTATAAACATTTAGTTTACATATACACATATAATCTTTGTTAAATTTAAGTACTTTACTTTGTCTTTAATTTAAATAATCGATTTACTTTCACAAGCCGGTGACAACACAAAATTTAAGTTGTTTTAATCCACAATTGTGTTTTATGTATTGAAAATAGATACAAAAATCTGCCATGGTTGATTTTATATATTTCTTACAAGAAACATTTTCCTCTTCTCTAACGTTTATTTTTCAATATGGTTGTCGTCCACACTTCTAAAGTACATATCCGCACAATTTTTTAGCAAAATAAATTAGAAAACTGTTATTTCAATACAGGTAATTGCAGAATAAGTATAACTAAAATTTTAGCTGCAAATATAAATACTGATTTACAAGACATTTTACTAACTTTTGAAATTTATTACTTTGAGTGTAATATTACATAAAACGTTACTAATTTTATAGTAGTAAATTTACAATAATTGTGTAGATTGTAGCTCAAAATAAAAGTATATTTAGTTTTAAAGTTTTGAATGTCTCATGAATTTTTTATAATCTTTTAAATAGAAGACGTCGATATCTCTTTTGAAACGCATTTATTTAGTGTATATTTGTCGAAACATAACTTTAGCAATGATGGCCATCCGTTCTAGAACGGATATTACTCATTTATATACGACTCGAAATGTCAAGATAATAACCTTTGACTTTGAAAAAAAGTAATTGACAACTTTGTTAAACGTCTATTAAAAATGTTTACCTAACTTTCAGCAATTGTTTTGCTGACATCGCAGCGAGCTGATTTTTAGCAACAAAATTAGTAGATTCAGCAAAAGTCTTGCTAACACTTAGTGGATTAGAAATTAAAATACGCTTGCTAAAAATTAATACAATTTTTGCTGAATATTAGTAGACGGAAAAAAAACTCAAAAAATTTGTAGAAAAATTGTACTTTAGTTAATTCGTTACAAATATAAAAATGTTCATACTCCCGAATTAACGACACGAATTAATGTAATATCTAAAAAAACAGAAATAATTATATATAACATAAACAACATAATGTTTAAACTACTTACATCAATGGTTGCCTAAATGATGCTATATTTTGAAGGAACGCAACTGCTGCAGATAATTATAGAAACGAAACGAAAAAATAACAAAATATAACATACAGTGAACTCTCACAAACGTGAACTAATTTTTGCAAGGGATGTTCGCGTTTCTAATTTTACTACAGAATTGATCCACTTAGAATAAATTATATTCCAAGTACTTCAGAACCAATCATTATGTTGATTATTTAACAAAAAATAAAATATGCAAAGATTTTGAATATTTTTCTGCTGAAAAATTCTGAAATTCAAACATACATTTTTAGAAAAAAATTTTATATGTTCAGACACTTGCCTATAGAAAAATATTAATACTTTAAGAAATTTTTCGTATTAGAAAACTTTCTAATTCTGGGACTTTTTTAAATAGACCAAATTCAGAATCTAAGACAATTTTTGCATACCCAAATTATTGATTTTAATAAGTTTTTGATATTTAACAGTTCTTAATTTTTAATGCATTTATTAAAAAAATTACTGCTAATTCTATTTAAATTTTATTCTATACGTTTTAAACAATTTTGATATAAAAAATTCTTAATTTCGGAGATACAGAAAAGGAGTTAAAGAGCTAAAGAGTGTTTACTATAAGAACGTGGTTAAATTATTATTCGAGGATTCCCCAAATTACTAAAATATTGAAGAAATAGAAAAATTTCTTATAAAAAAATGTGTTCACGTTTTAGAGCTATTGAACTTTGTTCACGTTTTGGAATAGTCAATGTAAAAAAAGTGTTCATGTTTCTGGGACGTTCATGTTACTGGATGTTCACATTTCTGCGAGTCTACTGTATAATAATACATAAAAATCTAACTAAGATGTGTGTCTTTGTCGTTCGCTTTAGTCTGTCTACCTGCTGTATATTTGTTTGCAATTTTACTACACTAGGTTATTAATCTCTATAAACATTTGGTTTACAAATACACATTTAATCTTTATTAAATTTATCAATTTTCTAATTATTTGAGTTAAGGTTTGTTGATTTTATTTTATAAAAGTTTTTTATTTCAATATTTCGCTACTCCTTTGTGCAGCATCTTCAGGAAAATAAATAAAGATGCTACACAAAGGAGTAGCGAAATATTGAAATAAAAAACTTTTATAAAATAAAATCAACAAACCTTAACTCAAATAATTAGAAAATTGAAAAATAAGAAATAAGGTTAAATAAACGAAAATAATTTATTAAATTTAAATATTTTATTTTGTCTTTTATTTAATAAATATACAATTACTTTCACAAGCCGGTGACAACGCAAAATTTAAGTTGTTTCAATCGACAATTTTGTTTTATGTCTAAAAAACAGATACAAAAATCTTCCATGTTTGATTTTCTTATATGTCTTACTAGAGTTGTACTTTTTAGTATCATTTTCCTATTCAATACTACATCTTGACATGCCGCGACATCTAATTCATTCATTAATGTGCTAATCAGCACTATTGTTTTTAGCAAAATAAATTAGTAAAACATTAGTATAATATTAGTAAAACATTAGTTCAAAACAGTTAAGTGCTGAATAAGTATAACTAAAATTTTAGCTGAAAACATAGTTTTAGCAAAATATTTGCTGAAAAATAGTATATCTGATTTACAAGACGTTTTACTAACTTTTCTACTAACTTATTTTTTTGAGTGTACTATACATCAAACAAGGCACGCATGTGCACATAAAAATTCTGAATATTAAAAAAATATAATTAAAAAGCAAAAAAAAAAAACTACGCTTTGGTGCAACTGTAGAAAATAATAGTTTGACAAATTAGGGATGCAGGCTAAAGTAAAATATAAAATACTCTTTTGAGCGACTGTACAAAACAATAAAAGCCAGTCTCAGGTTGTTGTTTTTAAAAACATAAGGGTTTTTATAATATTTAGCGATATCTTCAATATTTATCATGTTCATTATTATGTGTTACAACAACATTACAACAACATTTCCTTAGAGTGAAAACATGTAAACTCAATCACCTTTCGGATCGACCATCACCAATTTTAATTAAATTCATCATACTCGACTAGAGATAGAAAAATCTAAATTACATATGACGTCATAAAAATTTAAAAAAACATTAGAATTTCACTAAAAATATCTTCGCAAAATGGACTATAACTTTTAAAATGTACTCTTATTTCTAGTTATTTTCATGTACGGCCAGAGGATATTTTTGGATACCCATATCTCAAACTGCGAAATGTTGACTATTGAACGCTCCTCTATATTTTTGAAGGCCAATTTCTTGATTTGCTTCTGAGTCATTGCCAAAACTGCCATGAAAGTGTTATAAAAACTGTAAAATGCTTATAAACCCAATAAATAACCCAACAAATATAAAATGCAGATATATTTTTAACATCTACTCTGAGAAAACAAATTAATTATGGCAAGCAAATTTTTCGCCAACGGAATTATTTTGTTTGCCACAATCAAATGTATTCCTGTGTTAATTGAAATATACTGTTCCAGGCAAAATTCTGTTGCATTGACTGATTTTCTGTAGTCAGAATCAAAAATATCGGTGGTTGCAACCGAACTATTTAGTTGGCGAAAAATTCCATCGACACAGTGAATCCCTTTTTTAGATGTTCAAAACATACAGTTTTAAATATATATATAATTTAAATGTTTTTATTTAAATACGATAAAGTTAGTTTAAATAGCTCAAAATAAGGAAACTTTTTTAGAATTTTTAATATTTAAAAAAATGTATTATGAAATTAATTTTAATAAAATCTTATTGTTTTTGTAATCGAAAAAAAAAATTAGTTGAAGCAGTTCACTCTATATCTCGTTTTTTAAATTTTGTGCCAATCCAATAATTTATATAAAAAGGATATGTGACAGCTGTACGTGCCTTTCTGCGGTTGATATGAAAACTGACACAAATAATACTGAATAATAACCAATTTTCGAAACATTGCAAGGAGAATTAAAGCTTCTTTTCAAAATTTACATAATTTCAGGATACATGGAATTTTAGAATATCCTTACATTTATTTTATAGTTTTTCTTTTATAAAACTGACAAAAAAAAAAAATTAAATGTTTGAAAGTGTTTTGCAACCGTCAGATAATGACAATCGTAATTAATTTTTATATTAATTACTGTAGAATATTACTTTAGTTAGTCTCTTTACAGGAAGGAGAAGAAGAAAACATTTTTATTGAAAAATTTTACGGACACAAGGGATACACCAGACTGCCGCAGTTTCGTCCCCCCTCCTGGGACTCGCCAGTGGTTAATTTATGTGTCAATTGAACAAAGTATTTTTATATTGTTAATTTGCTCTATATGAAAAACTTTTTATTTTTTGGTGTCGTACTGTGATTTGAACTCACTGCCTTAGCATCAAGCTATGCATCGTAATCTCACCTCTTAACGAGTGAGCCACGGTCGACACAGCGATGACTGCGGCTAAAGTGGAGTTTGGTCACACTACGTACACACAAGTATTGTTTCGATCAGAAGAGACAGAATTAAATAATACCAATGCCACAATTCATTTCTCAACTAGAATGCTCTTTGTTCTTAATCCTATCTCTTTTCAATTGGATGATTCAATCTTATGATCAAAATATTTATAGCCTTTAAAGAAAAAAGGATGGATGACAAAAATACGAGGCGTTGAAGCGATTGAAATGAAAATTAACACACATAAAACTGATATCTTTGTGGAAACAATAACAGTTTTTGAAATATTATATGGAAAATTATAGCTTTTATTCAAAACTAACATAATTATGGATATATGGAAATGGTGCATATCCTTGCAACTATTTTGTAAATCATTAATATTTTTTAATATTTTTGTTTTTATGAAAAGGATATATTACAGCTATACGAGTCCTTGCTGCGATCAAAATATAAATTGGAACAAACAATTCCTACTTTATTATTATAACAATCACAAATTTTCACGACATATTAATGAGTTTTGTAGCTTTCATTCAAAATTCATAATTCACGATGTTTGACAAGTGTGCCTATCCTTTCGCCGATTTTCTCGAAAATTATGTTTTTTTCTAATTTTGATAAAAGAAACCAAAATACCAATTTTCATGCAAATACGACCACTCCTTCTACATTTGTCCATTCCTTATATGGAACAAAGCACTGTCACCCTGTAGTATAAATGAGATTGATATCAATATTAATCATACGCCATGTATGAATATTAAAGACGACTATAAATTGCTTGTAATTTATGTTTCGCTTTAATTGTCATACATGGCGTATGATTAATATTGATATTAATATTACTTATACTCTTGCGTGTAAAATACTATATGGAAATATATCAAAAATTTTGGTATTGATTAAACTGACTAAATTTTGCAATAATTTCTTTAATTTTTAACTGTAAAAAAAGGCTGGCAGATATAATTTAATGATTAAATTAAATTAAAACATTTAAATTTATTTTCATCGGGATAAACTTTAATTGCATTTATAGTAATTAAATGTGCTAAAGTCCCAAAACTTATTTAACAAATTGTGAAAAGCAATCTGATGTAGGCGTGTCCCTATCCGTTTTTCAATCAAATTGTAGTAATTGTTCCCAATGTGGAGACGAAGTATTGGAAGCTCGTTTAAAATAAGAAGAATTAAATAAAAGAAGACGAAAGAAATCTTAATATTTGTAACTTTTCTTTATGAAGTGAACGAAAAATTTCTTAAAAGTGCGCCCCGGTAGGCTAGTAGGTAGCGTGCTGGCTTATCAGTGCGGGGGTCGTGGGTTCGATTTCCACCAGAGGCACTGGTCTGTTTTCGCTACAATGCGCCGAAGGCCATAGTAGCTAGTGCTCGGTTAGGATAATAGTATATAATTTGTAATTATATAATTATTAATTAATAAAAAAAAAAAAAAAAAAAATTTCTTAAATTAACGAAAAACTTACTTTTTATAAAATTTTTTCATTACGTGAATGCAAGTATTAATTAATGAATTAACATTTTTCATGCAATTTTACGAAAACTTGTATTAGTCTAGTTAAAAGTTCAATGATCGATTTCCAGATGCTTCTATGCAAAAATAAATTAATATCACGCAGATAATTCTCTCAATGTAGCAATGGATTGCTCAGATTGGCCAAAAAGATATATATTATTTTTTCTTGTCATTTGGAGTCATTACAGACAAGTTTCGCTATTGCACTGCGCGAAGTATATGCATGATAGTAAAAAAAAATAATAATGAAATTGCATGGGAATTCGCCTTTTGAAACTTTTCATTAAGTTAATGCAAATTTTTATAAAATTGTTCCGCGAAATATTACAGTTTTATTAGTTTTTTTTTTATATACATCGCTATTATTTTAATATTATTTTAATTTATAACGAGCTTTCAACCTCTGTAAATTTGCAAAAATAAAGCAATCAAACATATTAGCTAAGTTGATACTAGTATTTCGATCTCGCTAAAGATATCATCAGAACTAAAGTTTCAGAAAAGCTAGAACCTTCATAATAGGCAGTGCTTTACCAAAAAACCTACTAATCATCAAATTTTGCTCCATTCTGCCTTCTAAGTAATCACCCACGTGGTTAGCAAAACTTTGGTAATGGGTGCGATAAAGTAATGCTTCACCTTGTAATGTGTACTCCTTACCTGTATCATTACTTTCCAATAAGAAGTAATGATTTACCGATAATTGAACACTCACGGATTAACTTGTAATGATACCTCATTACATTTAACATAACTTCAAAATATAAAATAATGACTTACCGATCATTAATTACATAATGCATGAATTATAACGTAAAGTTATTTTTAATATATATTTTTAAAATCTACTTATAGACACATTATTTTGTGATTATTTGTAAGCATGAGGGTAAGGTGTATATTTTTGATAACACTACGAAAACACGAAGCACAAGAACTCTGTTGGAGAATCGGAGTTTTATTTTAATCAAATAATTTGTATTTAGTCATATTCTATTGTTTAGTATTTTGGCAGAAGTGACCACTGTATTTTGTTTGCTTATGCAGTCATATTCTTTTAATATAGTGCGTAGTTAAATGAGTAGAAGAGTGTTAAACATTACTTAAAATAGTAACTAGAAACAGAACATTTAAATATTCAGATAAAAACTAGTTTTTTGAGAAACCGTTTTAAATTTGGTATATAAAGAGATCATGTACATAACTGCATAAGCCGGCAAATTACATTTTGGTTTCTTTTAAACAATTCAATTGTCTTTTGATCGCCAATAAAAGTTGTAACTTTTTTGTGAATATTACTGCCGTGCTGCATAAAATACTTGCTAAATAAAAGCAAATAAAAAAAATTCAATTGTGTCTTTTAATCAAATTTAAAAGGGACAAATATAACAGTTCTAAATAAGAAGATCTCATACATTATATGGTGCCGAAACCCGGGAAATTTGTTATAAGGAGAAGGATTGATAAACGATTTTGGAATTTGTTAGGAACTGTCTGCCTGATTTAATTGGACTTTTGCTTTACATATTGCCGTGATTTTGGAAAACGATTTTTGGAAACTTTTGTAACGTGTCTGCCTTGATTTCATTGGACTTTTGCCGGACTTATCGCTTGTGATTGTGGAAAACGATTTTTTAGAAGCTTTTGTAACCTGTCTGCCTGATTTCATTGGACTTTTACTGGACTTATCGCTGTGCTTTTGGAAATCGATTTTGGAACTATAGCTTTGGAAGATAAATAAATTGTTGGCATTAACAGGTTTGAAATTCTGCGTTGCTGTTACCTAAATTTGTGGTTTGAGGAACAATAAAAACTGTATGTATGCATGAAATTTTACATTATATATTGAAAAGTAAATAGGCGTTTTGAACAAAATGGCGGACATGACATTTATATTGAGGAACAAAAAGAATTATATGCTCATTTAAAACGGACTGCTAATTCGTATAATTCAAAACCAATAAAAACGCCCGGTTTTGCTCAGTCTATTTTAGAGGAGATAGAATCTACTTTTCTTCAATTTAAAAACGGAAATAGCCAATTGTGTGGTATAGTACGTGAGAATACTATCAGTACTGTGGACATTCCATACTTTGAAGAGGATATTTATTATAAATTTCAAGATGATTTTTTGCTTTAAAAGGCCAAATACTTGACCTTATGGATTGTTCGAATCCCCCACTCCCCTACAATTCAATCCAGCACATTTGCCGGTCCGTCACATTCTAGAAATGAAACCTTTTCTGTCCAAGCTCGTTTGCCAAAATAGATTTGCCAGTATTTTCTGGCGATTATCTTTCATGGATGTCTTATCAGTACATGTTTGTTTCGCTAGTGCATAATAATCTAGGCCTTAGTGATGTTCAAAAATATTGCTTTTGAAGGGATCTTTGTACGGGTGCTCCATTGGATATCGTTAATGAATATCCTGCAACGGATTCAAGCTATGCATTAGCATGGACTGCTCTCAATAATAGGTATCATAATAAGAGGAAAATAGTTGATGAAATTTTTAGAAAATTATTTTCAATTCCGTCGTCTGATGGCTCTTCGAAAAGTATTCAGAGTATTTTGGACACAACACGTACTAGTATCGCACTATTGCGTGCGTTGGAAATTGATACCTCAGGTGAGCACGCTTTGCTTATTTACATGACTGTGAACCGATTAGATACACAGACACGAAAGAATGGGAACAATCGCTAAAAGCTTCCACCGAAATTCCTCCAATTGAAGATTTGTTTAAGTTTTGGAAACAACTTTTCGAACACTGGAAACTATTTCTGATCAACCTGATTTGAGTTTTTCTTCCAATAAAATTCCTAAGCCCCACACACAACAACAAACTAGGCCAAGAAATAATTTTCGACGCTACGTAAATGCTACCGCTGCTAATACCGACACAAATTGCCCTTGTTGCGACAAGCGGCACCTGCTTTTTAAATGTTTTAAGTTTGCTGCTTTGCCATCAGCGGAAAAAAAGGGATTTCTTGAACGCAAAACGAGTGTGTCGTAATTGTTTGAATATAGGGCACTTTAGTAACAATTGTCGTGTGTCATCCCGATGTCATATTTGTAAGCAAAATCACCATACCGTTGTTCATACTGAATATTCCACAAATAACTCTGCTCCTCAGTCTGAAGTGGTTCCTAACACATCGTCAACGCCACAAGAAATTGAAAACGTCGCTGCTCATGTAGTTGGCACTCGATGCATGGTCAAAAATAGGGCACAAGTTCTGCTTGCAACTATTCGTGTGGTTCTAAAAACCCCTCAGGGTGATTTTGTTCTGCGAGCTCTGCTCGATCAATGTGCCCAGGCCACATTTATTACTCAAAATGCCGTAGATGCTTTAAGACTTTCTTTCAAAAAAACTTTTCTTCAAGTACATGGAGCCGGTGATCAACCCTCTCTTAGTAAAAATGTGTTCGATTTACTCTTTTTTCAAAAACTGAATCCAATTTTAAGATAGATTGTCAGGCATTTGTTTTGCCGAAAATAACGTCATACCAACCTATGGAAGTTGACTCTGCCACATTGCCCAATTTAAAAACTTTTTCTCTGGCTGACCCTTATTTTTCAAAAACTGGAAATATCGACTTGTTATTGGGAGGAGATATTTTATGGTAAAATAGTTTTACCTGAGGGAGAAAAACTTTAGCGATGGTTTATTCTTGAAAAACACTCATTTTGGATGGGCAGTTTCAGGTCCAGCTTCTGCTATTTCGTATCATCATGTTATCAGCGTTAATGTTTGCTCTTTAGATCAGCTTTTACAGAGTTTTTGGGAGCAGGAAGAACTTTTGGAGAAAAGGGCTCTAACTGAAGAAGAGGAGCTGTGTGAGCAACATTTTAAAAGGACTACATCTCGTGATTCAAGTGGTCGATATACAGTTTCATTGCCGTTTAAATCCCTTCTTAAAGGTCAGCCCCTGCCGTTTTTTATACACACTGACTACA
>CM037851.1:177642272-177679678 GCA_021234595.1 Delia radicum | reverse complement strand
AGTTCTTTTTCATCCATATAATGCACGGCTGCACACGTGGTGCAGTCTCATTGGCAAAAATTCCATGAATTGGGCTACGGATTGTTACTATTTCCCACTTCCAAACCTAAAGAAATGGCTCGGTGGAAAGAGACTCAGCTCCAACGATGAAATTATTGATCAAACAAATGCCTATTTTATGGAACTCGAAAAATCCTATTTTTTGGAAGGAATACAAAAATTGTAGAAACGTTGGACTAAGTGTATTGAGCTAAAAGGAGATTATGTTGAAAAATATTTTTGTTTTTTTTTTTGCAAAAAAAAAACTGTGTTTCATTCAAAAAGTCACGGACTTTTGGTTGCGCCCTCGTAATACAATTAGATATAATTTGATGAAATTAGATAAAGTTGATACAATTATATCCTAGTTTTATACTCATCCAAATGTATTAAATTGTACATAAGGTAATATAATTATATTGAGTTAGAAGGAATTGCAGACAAATATCTGTAATTACATGTGGTATACATACATATCAGATATGTAATTAGATGTAATATAAACAAAGTTATAATTATATATTTGAGATACAGTTTTATACGGTTTTATATTGCAACATATCATTATAAACAATTGTATAAAGTCTTATATAATTATATCAAAATTATTTATTTGGGTGTCACTTACAATAATTTCTGTAAAATTTCGGAATTATGTTAGTAAATTGGCGAAAATTGTTTTTTGTATTATATACATGCAAGTTATGTAGTACTCTTAATTCTTATTTTTTACTACGTTTTGTTAAAATCAAACAACTTGTGTGAAAAATATGTTAAATTTTCGATGAAGTCTAATAATTTTGGTGTTTAATGGCTAAAATATCATATTATACCTCAGGGTGCATGAAATAAATAGTACTAATTTTTGCATTTGTAGATAAAAAAGATTTCGTGCTGCATACATATTCAAGTCATCGCTATAAAAAACTAAAACTCAAAATTTAATCTTATTTTTTCTAAATAACCTATGATATCAGCAAGATTATTCAAGTTCAAGATCATTTGCTTTTCGTTAATCAAAAAAACCGTGCAATTTTTATTTATTAATTAAAAAATTTCTTCGCCCGCTAATTTAATACAAACTTTATCTACTGACAGGTCCATACATGTTTCATTTCGCGTCACCGAATATCTTCAGAGGACCAATGTAGAAGGGGTAAAAGATTTACCCTGATTATATTTTTTTAAAGGAGAAAGATCAACGCTTTACTCGTTTTGTTTTTTTTTTTTTTTTTTGTTTTTAATTAATAAATAAGCATTGCATTGGTTTTTTGTTTGAGAAACAACAAATAATCTCGGACTTGAATAATATTGCTCACATTATAATTTTTTTTTTTTTTTTTTTAAAAGAGAAGCAACACTTAGGAAATTCTTCATATTAATTAATGTGTTGCTTTCTTTGGAAAGGGGATAGTGGAGAGATGAAAGGTGGTGAAAGATGAAGGGCTTCAAACATGGCAACACTGTAATTGCGCGAGTATATAAGTCTTAGAACAGTTGTTGCTCGCCACCTGATGTAGAGTTGGCGAATTTATTATTTATCATAAAGCTGAAAGAAATGGGGCGGAAAGAAAGGAGGCATTTTTTTCCTTCTCTTTTAAATACTTCTAAATTTAATTTAAATCATAGTAAATAATATCGCATACCTTTCTGTTGAGGTCTTTCTTTGATAATTTTTCATTATTGTTGTTAAATAAAAATTTATCATAAAAATCTGGTCACCTTAATTAATTTTCTTTAACAAACTGTTGTATACAAATAAACTTATATAAAGTTGTGTAAATTTTACCAGAAAACAAAGCAATAAATTGTTTGACAATAACTGATTAATGTGTTGATGATATTACCCAACAACAAATTGTGCTTACCCAGAAGCAGTTCTGGAATTCATTAGTTAATTACCGAGCGCTTCAGAAACAATTCCAAAAGGCATGGTTTTCCATCGTCATGTTCCTCTTGGTATCTCTCTTTTAAGCATGTGAAAATCGCTTATTACATGTACTCTAATAAGCATTTAATTCATGCATTCTTAGGTAATATAAGGCTCTTCTTTGTGAGTTTACAACATTAATGATTCATGGTATGTATTATTTAATGCTGCATTGTAAGCATTATTCGCCGCTTGAAACAAGGCATTTAGGGAAGCACAAAAGCATGCCTTCCCTAATTGCTTTATTGTATACAAGCATACAAATGTAGTTACTACTTACCACAGCGAGGTTATTTTTTGCTGGGTATGTACAATGTATGGTACATTTAGTGTTATTGTTTTTTTGTATTGTAATTTTATACACTTGATATATTTTACAAAGATTCTAACCATTATACCTACATTGTGCAAAGGTAGTTAGGTAATGTAAGAATGTTGTTGTATGTGTTTATTTACAAGTGTATTTGCAAAACTTTGATACTTAACAATAAACCAAATGTCTACAATTAATTGAAAATTAATAAACCAACAAAAAGAGAGAAAAGATAAACAAAACGTAAAGTTTGTAAAAGAGGTGTTACAATTGATGAATCTGGCATGTTTCACATCAATTGTGGTTAGATTTTAGTTTTAACAAACTTTATATTGAATATAAAATTAATTAAAGTTATACATATGTTGCTTTTCAAGCCAAATGTCCCGCTAAAGGAAAAAGTATGCCGTACAAATGTCAAACTTACACTCTATGTTGTCCTATACGATGCAACCAAAAAATACTACCACTTTTATATTTTTTAATAAAAGTGGTCGAAGTAGGCGTGGTTAAATAATTTTGAGTTTATTTTTAAGTCAAAATTACTTGAGCGTAAACGTAAACGTGTCATGTCAATGATACTATATGGCTTGGAGATTTTTGTGGCACATCTGATGGGAATTTGGACAACTTAAAATGTGCGTTCACCGGATTGTAAGATTGTTTATAAATTAGGTAGAACTGATCATGTTACTTTATATGTGCGCGATTTTTTAGGTTGTAGTTTTCTCGATTTTGTCAAACTAAGGTATCTTTTATTTTTCTACAAAATGTATAGGCAGGTGAAACCAATATATCTAGCGGAAAATTTAGATTTGGAAATCCTGAACGAACACACACTTTAGTGCAGATACATTTTGAAACCCAGATATTGCAAAAGTCATTTCAAGCTCGGGTTATAAGACTATGGAATTGTGTAATACCTTATAGTGAAAGGACTTTTAATAATTCCAATTTTGTGTTTCGGAAAATTTTACCTTGAAAATTTGTGACTAATTTAGCGGTTACCGGCTACATTAGACAATATATTCGAAATTTGTTTGCTATATGTATATTTTAGATATTAATTAATGCTTATTGTACCACTTTATTTTTATAAATTATATTAATTATAAACCTAAATTCTTCCATGTAAAGTTTATCTTTAATCATTTGGCCCATTAGGGCTTAGATTATAAATAAAGAATGACATGAAATGAAAAAAAAAATGAAAAATGTGCCGAATCAGCTGACCCGTTCACCTTGTGGAAGAAATGTAGAAATAAGTACTAGAACGTATACGATTCGTAACGTTGCGGACCATTCTCTTTCTTTTTCTTTTTTAAAAAGAGAGGCAACACTCAGGAAATACTTCCTATATTTAGTGTGTTGCTTTCTTTGGAAAGGGATAGCATAGAGATGAAAGGTGGGGAAAGATGAAGGGCTTCAGACATGGCAACACTTAATTGCGCGAGATGATAAGTCTTAGAACAGTTGTTGCTCGCCACCTGATATAGAGTTGGCGAACTTATTGAAGCTTTTTGGTTCATAGCCCTGATTCATTATTTTACTTCGGTGGGGTTAATTGCTATGGGAACACCGAAGGTGGACATTGCGATACGTATGAGGGATAGAAAAAACTCATACATATTAATTTGATGTTGCCGGCACCGGGGATCGAACCCGGCACCTTCTGTGTAAAAGTCCAACGCGCTAACCATTACACCACAACGCCCACTGCTGAAAATAGATTTTTTCCCGTTTTTACGTGACAACTGAGAACATCTGATATGTTTTTGTTTGTGTAAAAAAAATATTAAAAAAAAAGAAAACAAGCAGCAAAAAAAAATTGTGCCTTTTTTGAAAATTTTAATAAAAATAAACATTTAAAATAAACTAAACACAAATGGATGATGAAAAATTGATATTGCTGGTCCATGCCAATGACATAATTTATAATAAAAGGAATCTAAATAATAGATTTCTGGGGAAGAAAAAAGAGCTTGGGTAGAAGTTGCAAAGCAAATGGGAGCACCAGGTTACTGAAATAAACTAAATTATTTAAAAAAAAATTAAAACAATAGAGTATACATTGGTAGATGAAATGTGTTCCAGAAGGTGGACATCCCTACGTGATCGCCATGTAAGAGAGAAGCGTTTGGAAAATCTTCCGTCTGGCATCGGTGCCAACTATAAATATCGATGGCCACTAATGGACACAATGGAATTATTAGCTCAATGTGCCGTAAGTATATAAAATTAAATACTTTTTCAAGAATTAAAAAATCTTTAATTTTTTTACATTTTTATTTTAGAATGCGATCGTCCAAAAATATTGTAGACGAATTTTCATCATCATCGTCTTCATTGTCTCTACGAATTTCATTCTCAAATTCTGAATCTCAATCGCCACTACAATCACTCATTGCTGTGATACAAATTCCATTGAAACGCAACTAATCGAAACAGAACCCGTTGAAACTTCACTCATCGTAACACCAAAAAAAGAAAGAAAATGTGGATCTGGGAGAAGTTGATGCTCTTTTTGCTGAAGCAGTAGTTTCTTTCAAAAAATTCTGTGAAAATGAGGAAAATGATAAGATAGAACCAAAAAAAAAAAAAATGTCAGTGTATTTGGTAAAATGATTTTGTCCACAATTGCGATGATGAGCGATGCAAAAAGTAACGGCTCTGTTTATTTAAATAAAGTTGGAACTGGATGAATAAACGACACAATCAACCCTACTAGTAATTTATGCAGCATCAAATTATAACAGAGAAATCAAGCTTCTTTTCCATACAATTAATTTACGTTTTAAATTTGTATCTATTTAATTTTAAATTATAATTTAATTGAAACAATTTATTTAAAATTAACTTGAAATTTTTTTGTAAAGAAATTTTAACTTGACATTCAAGTTATCCTAAGACCGATTACTGCATGTAGAGTTTTTTTTTTTAACTGTTTGTTAAATTTTAACGGGACATTCAGTAATCGGGCCTAATATAAAATTTTATTTTAATTTTAACTATTTATAAAATCGTTGGTGTTATTAACAGTGTTTAATATTTTTTATTGTTAAGTTAGTTATAATCATACATGGGTGCACTGCAGTATATTTTTACTGCATTACGATTGGCAGTAATCAGTAACATGTTACTGATAACTGAAAAAGACAGTGCAAGTAACCAGTAACGTTTACTGATTACTGAAAAAATAGCAGTAACCAGTAAATTTTGACTACTGAAAAAAATGCAGTAATCAGTTAAATGTTAACAAAACAAGTTTATTTAAAATTGTATCACAATTTTGTTAAAAAATTAAAGCGTACCATTACTTTTTTGTTAAAAAGTCAAAAATCTGCCATTGGGTTTTTAAATTTCAATCATATTTTTCTATTCAGAGTCTTTTTGAACCCATTTAAAATTAAATTTTCAGTTTTTCTAATATCAAAGTATTGGACGACATACTATACTCATCTGTTGCATTTACTTTAAAATAAATTACTCCAGAGGGATCGTTCGCTAATACACGAATCATATTGACTGAGGGATCTTTCAGTGTAAAATCAATGAAAACATGATAAAAATTTATTATAATAAACAAAGTCAAAATTTCAAAGTATTATCAATATAGTTATGAGAAAATAGGACTACGAGGGGAGGGGAGCGTAGTAGCACTATCCGCTAGTGCAATATAAAAACTCGAAACCTACTTTGAATTAATAAAATTCAATAGAAATAAATATTTGCTAGTTACTATTTTCAAGCAACAAGTATGTAGTTACGTGATTTTGGTTTATATGTACTTGTAGTTTACGTGCTTTCGATTTGAGCAAAAAACTGCACTTGCGGCCCATAGTACTTTGACAGGGCATAAACCAAAATTTAATGACGTGAGCATTTTACAGGAAGAGAGTAATTATGCAAAGAGATTTTCTCTTGAAATGCTCTACATAATTGACACACCAGCTGATCAAAGACTTAATTACAAAACAGACACTGACAAATGTGCTCAATTATACCGACACATAGTAGACAAGTACAGAAAAATAAAATCAAATTAGTTGAACAGAAACTTCAAGAAGAAAAGACGTTTTAACTCCGCGGTTATTATTCAGATAACTAAATGTATGTAATCATTTATGTTTATTTGTTATGTGTATATTTTTTAATAAAATTGTTACAAATGTATTTTTGTTTAGATTTTCCTGAAGATGGACAATAAAATTGTCCGAAATATTGAAAATAAAAATAATAATTAAAAACAAAATTTAAAAATTTGGTTTTTATTATTGCAACCCATGACCTTAAGCCGAACTAAATTCATCACATAACAACCCAACAGGTCAACAATATAAAAATTATCAACATACCACACGGAAGGCACTCCGCAGTACAAAATCAACATGACGCTGTACAAAAACATCAAAACAAAATACAACAAAACTACCATCAACATCACTGGTAATTATAGCAAACACAGCAAAAAACTTGCTAAGTTGAAAACATCCACAACATTTTTAATTAAGTGTAAGAATATAGGTTTAATACCAAATTTTATACGTAATTGTACTAAGAACATACAGAACTGTTTTAAGATAAACAACAAAATTGCGCCAAATTTAAAAGACGACTTAGAAAGACAGACATACGACTTTCACATAAAGATTTTAAAGTTACTTATTCAACACAAACATAAACAAATTAATGTAAATAGAGAGAAACTAGAAAAATCAAAAAGCACTATAGAAAAGCTGTTAGATGAGCATGATCTATCCTTTTTTATTGAGAGTGAAAGAGTTTTATATGAAAAGATCAGTAATAAAAACAAAACCACACATATAAAAAAATTACAAAAGTTAAGAGAATGGCATAATAAAGAAGAAAATGTAAACAACAACAACAACGATAGAGATGACTGGTTTGTAACAAAACCAATAAGAGTATCCCTACGAACGTAAAACAATTATTAGCGTTGGGGCCAAAGCACGCATTACCACATACAACAACAACTTTCCCATTATTCAAATGCATAGCAGATGGTGAAAATATAATACAAACATTAGAGAACAAGGAGAACCAGGAGATTGCGAGAGCAAAACTTACCTCACTCATAAACAACCACCTTAGCAAATCCAAGCTAAGTTTAAGAGACAAACTTACACTAGACACAGTGGGGCAAGTCAAAACAATTTTTAAGTAAAAACGACAATATACTCATCTTAAATTCTGATAAAGGTAATAAAACGGTGGCAATGGATAAAGATGATTACACAAAGAAAATTAGAAATATTATAGGTGATTTTGTACTTACAAACGTTTAAACAAGGATCCAACAGCTATTTTAGAAAATAAAAATAATTTATTAGTAGAAAAATTATTTAAATTAAATTTTATAACATTGTGGGAGAAAAACAAATTGGTTACAAAAACGTCGGTAGCACCAAGAATATACGGTTTGCCGAAAATTCACAAGGAAGGCACTCCGCTTAGGCCCATATGTTCCTCAATAAATTCACCAGCATATGGCCTATGTAAATATTTGGTTGATATATTGAAAAATTTAACCAAAGAATCAAAATATAATGTCAAAGATGCTATTGATTTCAAGACACGAATTAATAACTCTTTAATAAATGATGATGAAATACTCATATCTTTTGATGTGGTGGCCTTATTTCCCAGCATCCCGGTAAATCTAGCCCTTAGGACCATTGAAGATAAGTGGAATATTCTTGAAAAATATACAAAAATTCCAAAACAATTGTTCATGGAAGTTTTAACATTTTGTATAAAAGATACTCGTTATTTTAAATATGATAATCATGTATATGAACAAAGAAAAGGGATGCCTATGGGGTCTCCGGCATCACCAGTCATTGCTGATGTATTAATGGAGGAGCTTTTAGATCATTCAATTGAAATGATGGACATAAAACCTAGAATTTTCACAAAATACGTAGACGATTTATTTTGCATTTTGAAAAAGGATAAAGTAGAAGATACTCTGAACATTTTAAATTCATACCACCGCCAAATCCAATTCACTAAAGAAGAGGAGAAAGGTGACCAGCTGCCATATTTAGACTCCATAATAATAAAAAAAGGTAATACATTAAAGCTAGATTGGTACCAGAAACCAACTTCGTCGGGAAGACTTATCAACTTCCACTCAAAACATCCCAGAAGGATAATTATAAACACGGCAACTAATTTTATACAGAGAGTACTAGAGATAAGCGACAACGTCTTTCACAGGGATAACAAGGATAAAATTATGAAAATACTTAGGAAAAATGATTTCCCTAGAAAGACAATACTAGAATTGATTAAACACGTTAACAATAAGAAAACTCACCGAGAAGAAGACAACCCACAGAAAATTTATAAATCGGTAACCTATGTGCCAAATTATTCGGAGAGAATTAAAAACTCAAATATTTATGATAAAGACAAATTCGAAGTCGCCCTTAAAACTTGCAACACAGTTAACAAATTATTCAGCAAAACTAAAACAAAGCTAGAAAACGAAGATAAATCCAACGTAATATATAAAATCAATTGTGGAGGAGACGGGTCCAATGTATGCAACAAAGTGTATGTTGGGACTACAAAAACCAAACTAAAAACACGACTTGCATCCCATAAGTCAGAACATAGGGCACTACATAAACCAATTGAGCAAAAAACTGCACTTGCGGTCCATAGTACTTTGACAGGGCATAAACCAAAATTTAATGACGTGAGCATTTTACAGGAAGAGAGTAATTATGCAAAGAGATTTTCTCTTGAAATGCTCTACATAATTGACACACCAGCTGATCAAAGACTTAATTACAAAACAGACACTGACAAATGTGCTCAATTATACCGACACATAGTAGACAAGTACAGAAAAATAAAATCAAATTAGTTGAACAGAAACTTCAAGAAGAAAAGACGTTTTAACTCCGCGGTTATTATTCAGATAACTAAATGTATGTAATCATTTATGTTTATTTGTTATGTGTATATTTTTTAATAAAATTGTTACAAATGTATTTTTGTTTAGATTTTCCTGAAGATGGACAATAAAATTGTCCGAAATATTGAAAATAAAAATAATAATTAAAAACAAAATTTAAAAATTTGGTTTTTATTATTGCAACCCATGACCTTAAGCCGAACTAAATTCATCACATAATACGTCTAATTTTCATTATATGACAGTTAAAATTGGAGAAGACATGTCTCGTTGATATGCATCATAATCAATCAGAAAACCGATTTTGTATTTTTTGTCAGTTACGTGGTTTTGCATTTCAGCTAACGATATACTTCCATACAAGGAATATATAAATAAAAAGTTTTTGAGTTTTAGTTGATTTTTTTTTATTTAAAATTAAGGATTTTTAATTTCACAGTTTTAACAGTTTAACGCAGTTAACAGGTTTAACTTCACAGAGAGATTTTTGTTATAAACATAAAAAACTTTTAATGCAAAAAATCCAAAACAATATGTAAACAATTGTTGTATTCCGTCTGTTTTCACCGCTAGAGAAAGTTTGTTATGTAAAATGCTATATTTACAATAGAAGAAAACACAAAGTCCGGCTTTTCAAAAATAATGTATGTAACAAGAAAATTTATATGAATTCCAAATTACTATAGCGTTCTTAAAAATAATTGCAACGCTTTTGCAACGCTTTTAAATGCAGTGTTTTTAAAGGTATTTCAGTTCACACTCTAACGGCGTGTATAGCAATCATAAAATAAATGGTAATAAATTGTTTACTTTGCGACATAACTAGTGCTTTTGTTTTCACGGACTTTTTCACTTTCCGGGACAGCGGAAATTTTTTCGAATTTCCAAATTAATTAAATTTGTCATAATTTGTGCTTGCAAAATTCGTCTTTTATTATAAAAACAAATTTATTAACCCTATACAAGCCAAATGAAAACTCAAGAACAGTCAAATACTTCTTTAAAAAGATAAAATTAGGAATCCTGGCAGAATATTGTTTGGAATTATTTTAAGTTACCACAATATTTAATAATCTACTTTTTTGTATAATTTTTTTAAATCGCAGTGTTGTATTGTTTCAGTTATCGGGTTTCGGGTTAAACCAAGCTTTTTAATAATTTTAAAAATTAATATTTTTCGCACACATTTTTAATCGAATTCGTCAATTGCTGTTTTATTAAAAACAAGCACTCAACATTTGTATCAAATGGATGTGTTTATTTAATTAGTTGGGGGATTCGTAATACACACGTATATTGTGTAAAAGGACACAGTTCATAATTACATGTACGTACCTTTACTATTATTGCTGTATTTGAAATATATAGCGTTCGTTTTTTTTTTTCATTCCACGTTTAATTGTTTAGAAAACTATTTTAACAAATTTAAGATTGAATATTTTATAATAAACAGTCAGAACAACAATTTATTTTCATTTTTTGATTGTTTAAAACATAGGAATAAAAATACGAAACAAATTGTATAAAAAACTTTCCAAGGTTGGTAAAATATTTTATCTATATACGATAAGTTTACACTATAAACGATATTAAATTAATCCGACTAGTAATTCTTTAATTCAATTGTTAAATTTTTAATTAATTTAAATGAAGGAAACCAAATTTAAAGACGCAAATCAAAATTACCAAAAAAATAAAAAGTTTTTGAATTAAAACAAATTTTTTTTAACGAAAATTTTAACTAATTTTTAACAGCGTTTTTTTTTTTAATTTAAAATAATTTTTATTTATAATAATTTAAAAAAATAATCAAACCTTACACTGTAAATTGTCGTCAAAGTGTTAAGAATTTCATAAATTAAGCTTTTGTTATTTTTTATTAGATTTTATGTAAAAAATAATGCTTAGTTGGTGAAAACTAAAGCATTATTAAAAGTTTAATGTTTGCAATTGAATATCACTTTTATATACAGTGTGCGAAATAATAAAAGCATACAAACTGAAAATCAATTTTTTCCTTGTTTGTAGTATATATAAATTTGCAAACATTTTATATGTACACTATAACTTTTTGCATTTTTTGCAAATATCAAATCTCCCCAGACAAAACCGTGTAGGGCATGGACAAATATTAAGAACTGCGTTTTTAGTTTTTCGCTATCGTTAAAAAAGGTTCCGCACCAAACGCGTTAAAGTTTTGAATCAAACAAAGTTAAAAAAAAACTTTTTTTGATGCCTCAACGTCTGACCATCACATCTATATAATTAAGGCATGCTGATATCAATAGTAAAGTCCGTTTTCGAGTCAATGGAATAGTTTTCTTCCAAATTTGCTTACTTACATATGTATAAACCATATTAAAAAAAAAATTGTTATTAAAAAAAATTTAAAATAAACATATTAAACGCATTTTAGAAATCGCTGTCGGTGCGCAAGGTTTTTTTACCAAATTGAACTGAAATAGTTTTTTTTTATCATTAATACAATATTTGCCATTAGAAAACCCCTGGGGAGAATGTTGTCCAAAAAGTTATCACCCCTAATGTACACTGTATATGATCGAAATGCTATAAAAATAAATTTTGCATGATGAATGAAATAATTATTTTTACAGTTTTATTAGATATTTTTAATAAACACTCTAACAAATTTTTGTTGAATTTTACCATATTTATAGTAGGTAACTTTTTGCATACTATTAGTAGGGTAAAGTTAAATTAAAGTTAAGTTAGTAAGATTTTGAATTTACGCACATTGTGTTTTAAAAATATTGGTAAATTAATGTATTTTTAACGTATTAAAATATTTTTAAATTGTGCGGACAAAATGCTTTGAAATGCATATTTATACGCATTTTTTCCCCCTTAAAATTTAATTTTTAAGATATACTCTTAATAGTTATAAGAAATGCAGTTAAACAAATAGAGATTTATTACACGTAACATATATATTGTACATCATTGTTTTTGTCACATTACCAGCATACGTTTATAAATCACTGGTACCGCCAATATTTTTGTCGGTACCCAAATTAAAATAACAAAAAGTCATTTCTCACAAATAATGGCTATTAACGATCTGAAATGGGAAAAAATAGATAATAGACAAATAGGGCACTGATTATTCACCCAACCTCACTTTTAAAGGCTGAATTAGTCTTGCCGTTCCGTGCCGTAATGAATCAGCTGTTTTGTTTTTGGTTTATGGATAGTGCGATTTTCAAAAAATCACCTCGCATAAACCGTGAACGAAACAGCTGATTTGCCACGGAACGGTAAGACTAATGGAGCCTTAATATTTAAAAACCGAAGCTGATCTCAACACTTCTTTTTATTGTGCCGTTGTGGTTGGTTCGAAAAAGCTACACTCACAATATATTTTTTGTTACCTATTCAAGTTTATTTATAAAGTTGTACGTAAAGTTTGTTTCTAAATCAAGAATCAATTAAAAGCAATAGAAATGTTTTCTTTAAATTCAGATAAATTTGGAATTTAATTTTTTTTTCAATAAAAACTTTCAATAATTCACATAAAATTGTTTACAAAAAGAGTTTGTTTAAATACAAAATTATTTCAATTGAATTTACAAGAAATTCAAATATTACCAACATAACAAACATATACAAAATTTGGCTTGTGTATGTGTTCTGTTTTGTAATCACAAAAAAAAAACTTTTAAATTTCAAAAACACAGAAAAAAAACAGTGGATATTAGAGTGAGGTAAGTTTCTAAGAATAGAACTGTTGTGTTGTTGGAGTTGTACTTCTGAGATTATGTATGCAAGAACAAAACACCGTGTATTGAATAAAACTAGTTTTAATCACAACAAAACTCGACCTGACGATAGCTCAGAGGGCTAAAGCGCTCTGTCTAACGTGTAGTGCGAGTGCATGTGTCATTAGAAATCAGTTTATCTATACCACGGTCAGTGATTGCACAGAAAATTTCATATAGACGCAATCGAACAAATAAAAACATAACAAATATTACATTATTCAAAAATTCAAAAAAAACAGGGTCACTGACGAAGGTTCAATACCAGAAACTGCACAGTCTGATTCAGAAAAAATTGAAAATTTGCAATGTAGTTATGAGTTTTAGAAAATACACTCATTCTTCTCTACCACGCCTTTCACAATTAAATTAAATAAAATTGCATATTAATTATAGTATTAATTGCAATTGTCTGAAAAAGACGTTAAAATTCAAACTCAAAAAAAAAAAAATAGTTGTTTTACATTTTGTTCGCTAAATGTTAAAGGTTGTTTTAAAAGGCTGTCTGTTGTTTTACTACTTGTATCGGTTATTTAAACAATGTTTAAAAATAAATATAAAAATGGGTTGAATATACAGAGAAATAAAGTGCTAACCGAATTGAAAGGTGTATTTTAATGTTAATAACTTATAAATTCAGTTAGTACAACGATATTTACATTAGATTTCTGAATAGTTTCGGTGTTGCAACTAAAATTTTGTTGAATTAACCGAACTTTGTACCAACCGACCGAAATTAGTATTAACCGAATTTAAGTCGTATTAACAAAATTTCAATTGGCAAACAAACTATTTTTTAACTGTGTCACCCACATACAATTTACTTCACGAGCAAATTTTGCACTAACAATGGAAAAATAACAAAATGCTTGTTTTAATTTACAGCTCAATTAGCACAAACAATTTTCCAACCTGGTTAAAACTTTTTTTCTGAGGTTTTGAAAAAAAAAATAATGTCTCGTGCATATTATGGCATACACATTTATGTATTTAAGTTACCACGAATTTTCTTCACAACTTCGACAAAAATAAATCTATTTTTTTTTTGTTAATTTCCCCAACATTAATAGGAGTAGTTTGAAAAACGTTCGGGACGCCCTAACGTAGATATATACAGATTCGCTATCAAACAAGGGTTATTTTAAGGAGCAATTATATTATAACCGCATATTTTATCCTCTAAATATGAGATAGGATGTTGATTTCATATAACGCTTATCGCTACTTCATATCAATGTTCTGATTTTGTAAATACAAATTATATGAGATTGATTGACTGTGAAATCGAATTTCCTTCGCAATATCATATTATTTTTGTAGGTAGAGCAAAATTATATATACATAAAATATCTTTAGCTTCGCGCAGTTAAAATATACTCCTGACTGCAGCTTGTAGAATGATACTACACATTTTGGTGATAAATTCGCAAAATTAAAATAATGTCAATCTAACCTTATTGGTGTAGCCACGGACCACACATTCAAATTTACGACGATGTCGTTGTACTGCACGAAATTTACATGAAACGCTTAACGCTCGGTCACAATTGCGATTGTAGATAACATATGAATATTAGATGAATGAATGAATGTTTTTTAATTAAAATTTGCGACATGAGTCTCATATGCATACGTACCTTCAAAAGAAGCCAAATTCGTGAAAAAAAGTTATAAAATATGAATAGATTTTATAATTTTTATTCAATTTGAATTGATATTTTGTTCGATTTTATTTTTTTTTTTTATTAAATTGAAATGACAAATATTTTATTACTGTTAAAAATTGTATGTTGACAGATTTTATGTACATATATTATTTCTTTTTATGCACAACAACACTAATGGAACACGCAATGTGTGTAATTATAATTAAAAATTGTAAATACTCGTGTATTAATTTTATGTGCACAAAAATGTATAAATAAAAATTTTACACATATGATGCCTATATTTAGGCATTGTCTGCTTTATTGCACAACAAATCACTCGATTTATAGTAGTGAATTTACAAGCATTTTTTAGAGTGTACATCATTATTATTTTAATGTTGTTTTCAATTCAAAACGAGCTTTCAACCTCTGTATATTTTCAACAATAAAGCAAGTCAAACAAGTTAGCTAGGCTGATACTAGTATTTCGATCTGCAGAAAGATCTCATCGGAACCCGAAGTTTTAGAGAAGGTAGAGCCTCCAGAATAGGCAGAGCTTTAAAAAAAAATATAGTAATCATCAATTTTGCTCCGTTTAGAATTGCTATTCAATGAATTGAAATATTGTTTAAGAGAGGGTAATTTATTTTATGTTATATCTCCTTTCTCCATAACTGATGATTATATTTACCGTCATCGTTTAAAAACTCCGCGGTCATTGCTTTTTCCTTCCTATTCCAATACATTTTACTTCTTAAGAATTGCTCGTGTTTAAACTGCATACGACTTTCATAAAGCTTTTAGTAACGGAAGTTCAATGTTTCAATGTTTGTTGGCACTGAAATAATGCTGTTTATATTTTAAAACAAAAAGTTTTTTATTTAAAGATTATTTTAAACTATTATTGAGGCTCTCGGTGTTATTCAGTTAAAATATTCTTATAAATTTACAATTTATATTCCAAAATGGAACTGAGACTACCTCTGACAAAGGATACGTACTTCTGCGTCATAATTTTTAAGTTCATCTAATAAACTAGTCACTAATTCTTGCACTTAATTACAGCATATACAGAAAGAAAATTTTTGAAAAAGGTAAAAAAATCCTTTTTATAAATTTTGGATTTTTTTCTCATAAAACTTTTTCGATACTCTAACTTAAGCTTATTTATGAAAATAAAATTATAATTTAAAAAAATTTTACATAAAAAAATGGGAAAGGCTAATCTTGGGTATAATACATGTTAAGATGATATGTTATGATAACTTTTTAATGTGCTAAATGTAATGCTTTACTGATGAAATAATATATTGTAATCATTGGAAACAGTATTGTAGGTCTTAAATATTTAAAAATAATGTGAACGCATTTGATTTTTCTGGATAAGTTTCTTATTTTAATGGTTTTTCTCACAGTTTGGTTTTCAAATCTGTCGTCTTTACCATATCATTTGAGATTTTTTTTTGTAAACAAAGAAGTTGTTTTGTTATCTTTTCATATTTCTTTGAATGTCAGACTGCATTTACTGTACTTTATGATAAAATGTTTTTTTATCCGTAGGACTCAAAGCATATGCAGAAAGTGCATTTTTGCATTTATATTCAACTTTGGTCTAACGATTCTCAAAAATGTATACAAACTATTTTCTATTAATTAGTGTGATTTCAACAGAGTATATTTTGGTTCCTTCATTTTTGTTTGTTTGGCACATAAAGCAAAGTTTTATGACCTGTATGCTTTGAGTTTTTCCATTTAAAGAGAAAGTTTTTTGAAAAATCTACGGATAACAGGTTTACCGTTCATCATATAAAATGTATTTATGTAGCCGTTGGATCTTTGAGCATTACAGTGTAGTTGTAAAATGTTAGAAAATTTCTAATAATATCGAGGAAGGAGAAAAAGAAATTTTTATTTTGTAAGCTTTGGTTGTTTCACAAACTGTACTAATTTGTTTTTTTTTATTCTATTTCCTCATCAGTCATGGATGCCCTTTAGCCTTAGGGAAATGTCTAGTAAATAATGGCAGGTGTTTTTTGTTGAAAATTTTAAACTAAATTGAGCTTTTGTACAACTTCTACTGGCAAATGACATAAATATGCACAGAGAGAACAACACTTAAATAAATTAGCTCAGATAATTTTTACAAAAGAAAATAGTTACTTCCGGGAAAAAACTAGAATTAAATTACCAATTTATGGGTTTTAGAATTTTCCAAAAAAAAAAAAAATAATAAAAAATGATTGATTTTCGTAACACAGAATACTACTAAATCATCTATCACGAAAAAATCTATACCTATTGCCAAATGAACAGCATTGAATAAAGAACACATGCCAAACATCATCGACAGGAGAAAAAAAAGTGGACACCCTTATGATTAAGAGAGAAAGATAATGAAAATAAAAAAATGGGAAAAATGGGAAAAAAATATAATCGAAAATTCATCCTTAATTTTTTTATCCAAAAATACTTTGGTGTTTTCTGTTTTTTGTTTTTTTTTTTGCTTCTTCGGTAATACCAGGTTTATGCTTCCTGTTATATCTTGTTATACGCAATTTATGTGTGTGGGTATTTGATGTTTATCATAATTACGCTTTTGAGAATTGTATCAATGGCTCATTGAAAGTAACGAGACATTAAGCAATTAAATGTGATTGACAGGGTGACAAGGGTACTTAGGCTTTTTTATGGTCTGTGTTATCGTAAAAATGTGAAATCACAATAATGCATTTCATTGTAATATAAAACGGTCTATTAACTTTTTATGTATTGACTATTAAACTTTGATTTTAGTGTAATCATTGTGGGATGACTGACGACTTTGTTTTTTTTTTTAGTTATTCTTTTTTGAGTGAATGACACTGTGTAGATATGCGTTCTAGATAGGCAATAATGATATGTATTTTTGTAACACGTAAAAATTAAAAAAATAAATATAAAAGTGGCATTTACTTATGAACAAGTTAGAGGGTTTATAAACTAACTAACGTTGCAGAAAAAACTACTCAAATAATCAACTTTGTTTTACTAAATATTAGTAAGATGAGAAAATAAATCTGTTGCATTTAACTAAAGTAAAAAACTAATCTGCTAAAATTAGCAAAAAAAAAAAAATTGGTAAATATTAATAGACAACAAATTATAAAAAATGTTAAAGTTCTTTTTAGATTAAACAAAGTTGTTTTTACATTAATACGTAGAAAAATCTACCTTTCTGAAATCAGAAACCTAGAATTTTTGTTTTGTTGAAAAAAAAAATTTTACTGTTATTTTTTTTCCATTCAATTGAAGGTAAATATAGCCTAGACTTTTTTTTGCTAATTTTAACAGTTTTTTCTTCAAGATCATATTTAATTAATTCTTAGTCGATTTTTCTGCTATTTTTACAGGTTTACTTTTATAAGCCATTATATAATAGAGGAATTTATTTTCGTAATCTATTCATAATACTTCGTAAAAAAAAAATAGAATCGATTTTTAGTAAGCCACATTTTTTGAATTTTTTTTTAAGAAATAGTTTTATTAAAAAATATGTGTTTTATGGGTTTTATTGCAATAAAAAATATGTTCCCACCAAAACAAATCTCATCAAATAATGAGTCTAGAATTCTGGACTCAAAAGTTTGCACGTATTATACCTTCTACCTTTTATATTATAATTCTAACTTCTTGTAAGAAATGTCCCCAAAGTAATGACTCCCAAAACTAATTACTGTCAGTCTTAAGTTAAAATTTGTTATAGTTTGTTACCTATATGCATCCAAGGGTATTATTGTCATTACCAGGCAAAAATAATGGTTGTTTTCAAAATATAGTTTTAAACGATTTTTCTTCTATGTAAGATATACTAAAGAATGAGATCGAATAAATCCTAACACAGATTATCACCTATAACTTTTTTTTATGTTTTAAAGTGTACTTTTTTTAGAATCAAGTTATCTTTTAAAAAGTCGCCAGATATTGTGTATAAATTGTTAGCGAAATCGGATCATTACTTTGTTTACAAATGGACTTTGAACAAAAAGTGAAAACAAAAAAAATAGCATTTTTACAAAAAAAAAAAACTTAAATTTCGTAGAAAAAAAATATGCTTAATTGTTCAGAACTCAGAAAAAATAATTTATATTAAGATTCTTTTTAAATTATTGATGAAGGCTACAAAGCAAGTTCCCAATACTGTCATTTTTTTTTTGGAAATGGTCTGCTCCTAACAATTAGGGCTCTAAAAACTGGCAAAAAAAAAGCTCCTTTACTCACTTTTTGCTCTGCTTTCTACATGTTTAGGAAAATTTGGTAAAAAAAACGGTGTAAGTCATGAGCCGTTGAACTTATTCGAAATATAACCATGGTGTCAGAAACACTATAATGTGTACATTATTTCTTGTTAAAGAACCAAAACCATTATGGTCGTATAATTTCTGAAAAATGCAATTAAAGTTTAGAAAAATATGTATCCATTTGTGTACCAGTTCGATAATTTTTAAAATAAAACTATTTTATTTGCCATTTTTCAAAATAAATTGTGTTAAATGTGATTAATTTTTGTTGTGGGAATTGTTCGACTAATTGGTGCTAATTTTAAAGTGAACGTGATCCCATTCACTTTTTATTCAGCGACAGAGCTGGTGGAAAGTATTTTTAATGATTACAAACACTCCATGAAATTTATTTTTTTAAAAATGCCAGTAAACATTAATTATATTTTACAACATTTGCATATTTAAGATTTTATCGCGGATTTTGTTGCCTTTTATTTTTTTGATTTTTAATAATGAAAAATATTAAGTTTTTTATATAGAAACTTAATTTTTGCAAATAAATTTGCAATATTGGTGTTGCAACAAATCAGGCACTTCTACTCGTATTAAGGTTAAACATTTCAGAGCAATCGTTTAATAGCATTCTTAACTAACTGAGTTTTAATATTCGTGGAATTGAGTTTATTTAGCAAATGCGTGTTAGATTCGTGGTTATTTTGGATAAATGAAATAAAATTACTACATGAGTTGTACTTTTTCAAAATTTTAAATTTCGCAAAAAATATTTGTTCTCTCATATGCAAGCATGATTCTTTCAATTCGTGTTTATGTAATTGAAAACTGACACATTTATTTTTGTAAACGTTTCTTTACACATAATAGCAAATACTGCTGAAATTTCCCATTTAGTGCTTAAAATATAAAATTTTGACATAACAGCGATTTTCGCATTATATAATTTAGTTTGACATGGAATTAAAAAATCGACTGCACATGTCACATCTGAAAATATATACAACCAATTTACATACACCAAAAAAAAGGTAAAGATAATTCACACGTAACTAGAGAGATGTAACTTTTTCTTCTCCAGATTTGGGACAGAACAAAAAGAGAGTGAGATAAATTTAGTCTCAAAATTGGTACAAATCTATTGGAAATATCCCACAACAATAAACTAATCTAATTTGACTTAAATTAATTTGACCGCCAGCAAAAAAACACTGTTTTATTTAAAAAAGTATCGAAGTAATATATAAATGGGTAGAAATTTGGGATGGTACAAAAAACGAAGAGTTTTCAAAACGTTTGTTTTTGATGGTACTAAAATAAAAGCGTTTCCAAAGCGATAATTGCAAATAATACGAAAAAAAGCATTTAAAAAAACATTATTTTGGATTGCTATTCGAACGTTCGCACAAAGTATTTTAGGAATACTTTTTATACAAAACTTACAAATATTTGTGAAATAAAAACACTGTAAAAACATTGGTTCAAAGCGTTTTTCCAACGTTTGTAAAAAGTACTTTAGAAGTTCTTATCGTACAAAATTTACAACGGTTTATAAAATAAAACCAATGTAAAACCATTGCGTTAAAGCGTTTTTCTAACATTTGCCAATAGTACTTTAGAAATACTTTTTTTTTTACAAAATATTTTACTGATTAAAAAACAACACTGTCATAAGGGGGTCTATCTATATGCGAACTCGGTTTCTTATGCAATTTTTTTATATGCTTTTCTCTTCATGAACCGAGTTCAATAAATCACTCAATATGGCCAGCCCATAATGTAGCGACTCTATAAAGTGTATACCTTGTATATCTTTTATAAAGCACTATATTTTGAGGACAGATAAAGCAATATTTTAGAGGACTTTTTCAAATTTTTATATGCTTTTTATATGCTTTTCTCTTCATGAACCGAGTTCAATAAATCACTCAATACGGCCAGCCCATAATGTAGCGACTCTATAAAGTGTATAGTCCTTGTATATCTTTTATAAAGCACTATATTTTGAGGACAGATAAAGCAATATTTTAGAGGACTTTTTCAAAACTTAATAAAACGCTAGTTAAACTATTTAAAATTACAATGTTTTGTTACTTTATTTATATTATTTTAATCATATTTTACATGTTTCATTATTATTTATGTAATAGCGTTATAGCAATTGTTTCATTGTAGAACTTTGTAAGTATACACTTCACTTCTACTAAATGCATACTAACTTCAGTATAATTTTCATTTAAATTTTTAACATTATACAAACCTATTTCTTTTGATGAGAGTGGATACTGATATACATCATTTATTTCATTATAAGTTTTGCCTTTTAAAAATATATCATCATATTTGTGTTTTTCATTATTGTTAATGCTAAAAATTTCATTAATTACTAGAATATTTCCATTTCTAAGTAAGCATACATTATCAGGGTGAGATGCAGTGAATTTAAAACCTTCAATATTTACAAAGGAAAACAATACTTTTGATTTTGAGGATTCTAAAATCGTTCCAAGAGCATATTTTGTGTTTTTAAAAATTGGATAAACCAACGGGATATTGTTTTGTACGTTTTTGTTGTGAAAAATGTGCAATTTTCTTTGAATTTGTACAATAGGATTTTTCGGTGATTTTACAATTGATTTTATAAAGCCTAAACTGTTTTCATAATCGAAAGCCGAAAAGTGAGATATAGGAGCCCCAATATTAGCTACGTCATCCGTAATATGAATAAGATTATGGATGTTCATTGTTTGCGAATTTGGTCCATAAAAATGTGGCATAAGTTCAACAAATTCCTTAAAATACGTTTTACATAATCAGTTTTTAACGTCGCTAATGTGGTAGACGACAAAATTCTGCAAGATGTATATAAAAGTAAGAAATGTCTGTACTGATCAGAACTTAAAACATTTTTTAAAACAAAAGCTCCACCATATAATAAAAAAAATCTGAATTGGGTAGCTTTCCAATTTCTTATATCTATTATATCAAATGTTTTCCTTTGGAACTCTGATGTTACGTCATTAGAAATGTTCAAAAAATTTTGATGTAAAACCGCAACACTTTCTTGAGAAACAAATGAATGTGATTTTTTGCAAATTAAATTTTGTAGCAAATATTTGCTAACGCCAATATGCAACATATGCATTTCATCAAGGACTACGAATTTTACTAAATCAAAGTTTACTAGCTCTAGAAGCGGACTGTTTTCTTTAGTTAAATGATGACCCGGATTTTTTTCCCCCTAAATGATCGCAAAGTTCTTTCTTCGCAATTAATTTCTTTAAATACACGAGTGTTGTTAACAGTTTCTCCGTGAACAGTGCATCTTTCGCAAGAATAAAATCCGGTGTGTCCTTTGCAACATTTAATAAAGGCACGAGCCGGCATATCGCAGCAAAATGCTAATATTTTAAAATTGAAATATTTTCCATTTATATGAATACCTATACAAAAAAAAAAGTTTAAAATATTTGAATTTAAAAATGTTAATATTCTCAAACATTCATACCATCATTTTGTAAAATGTTAGCTTATTAATTTATATTTTGTTACTTTAAAATATATTTTAATTAAATTCAATAAAAATATTATTTTTCAAAATGTAAATATATAAAATTGTTTAAAATTATTATTCTGATATTTGTGTTGAAAACAATGACAAAGTACTTTAATTGTAGCTTTTTTAACGCTTAGAGAACGTTAAAACTGTAAATTGGTATTTATGAACAATTCATAAAGATCTTTAAAATTTGTCTTTCGAGCGTTTTGACAATGTTCAAAATTACAACCCTCAAAGCGGTTATCATTTGGGTCGTTTTCATAACGCTTAATAACTGTAAGCCAAAATGTTCTGCAAATACTTATTTAACGATTGAAAAAGCATTTCAAAAATTTTGTTTTGCAATGTTTTGAGAACGTTATAAAATACCATCCTCAGACCGTAAATTTGGGTTATCATTTTGCACATTCTCAAAACGCTTTAAATTTGTAATTTGGTATGCTCTGAAAACGCTTGTACCATCATGAAAAATGCTTTTAAAACGTTTTAAAGATTGTATTTTTCTACCTGGGATGTTTTTCTTATTTTAATTGCATTTATCGATTGTTACACTAGCGATTTTAAATGCATTTATCGATTGTTACACTAGTTTTTTAACAATAAATAATTCACATATTATAAAGTTCCCAGCACCATAGTTTTGTTTGTAATAAGTTCGAGTGCTCATGACACCGAGTTTTTCACCAAATTTTACTAAACATGTATCCATTAAAGTTGACCACTGTGGATTAAACATAAAGAATTTTTCTTCTATGTTAATTCGTTTAAGATATACTAACACTAACACCTTACAGTTTATCTTACCAAAAAACAAATTATAATGAGTCTAAAAATAGATTTTTTATAAAAATGTTATATCATTATATTTTGTTTGCAATTAATAGAATGAACTTTCCATTATATTTCACCAAACATTTTTTGTATGAGTGTAATGCATTGTAAATTTCTTATCGGCAATAAATTATTTTATTATTTAAAATAATGAAAAAGGTAATTAGTACTCATTTAAAAGTAATGTATAAAATAATAAATAGTTCTTACCTTGTTTTTACTGATTGTTCGAGGTATTTCAATGCTAATTGGAGTTGGAAATTTGCTATTGTCACTGTCATCATTTAAGTCTGAATCAGGAGTGTGTATTATTTCTGCTTCTCTGTCTAATTTATTCCCATATATTTCTTCCTAGTATTTAAAAATATGTTTACTCCAACAAAAAATATACGCTAGAACAGCGTCAGGCGATAATCAAAATGTATAATTCCCTCATACATCGAATTGACCTTGTATAATAAGTTAGGTATGAAGTTTGAAACCTAAGAGATATTCAACCTATATAATAGGCCTATAAATTTATTGTTGCGAAACAATTACAGGACACCACCTTAATGATCAAATGATGACCCTAATTATAGGAGAGAAAACATTGGGAGACTCCGCTAGCTACCTTGAACCAGTTTCAGAAGATGTTTTACGTGTAAAATCATTGGTGTAAAAACCGATAATAGAAACCGACAAGCGTTATAAAAAAAAATAATTTTTTGTACAAGCCGATCTTTGAAACTCGCGTATTTTTAAGTGGTAGATTCTTAGGTCTTTTTAAAAGCAACGAAAGGCAAGATTAAAACGCTAAAAATGCCAAATTTCATGCTATTCCAAGATTTTGTTAAATAAACATCATACGGTCCCGTGGCACAGAGACTTACCGGGGACCTGTAGAGCTGATGAGCTTACAAGGCTAGGAACCACTATACAAGTTCCAGCAGCATTTTAAAGAGTTAGTGGTCCACAGCGACATGTAAGCTGAACAATCGGCTCTACTCCGAGTGGGCGACTAATCTTATGTGGGCTACTGACGTGACTCGTGACAAGGCACATCTGTCCGGCCTTGCATCCGGGGCGCACGAGGGCGCCAATATCACTTTCAAGGTAGGAGATCTCAAACATGGTGACGCACGCGCAGACGTTGGGGTTGTCACCACCCGACTTCTGTAGGAGCTGTGGGAACGAGAAGGAGGCGGAGAGTGTTAAACACTTTCTCTGCTCATGTCCTGCGTGGGTACGGCGCAGGATGGCCTCACTGGGATCGGCGTTCTTCCACGATCTCAGTGATCTTTCGGGTACAGACGGTGGAGTCTGATTAACAACTAGATTTTCAACTATAGTTCTTTGAAAGGGGGTTTAATCGTTATTGGTTCTTAACGTCAGAACTTTTCAACCATTTTAATTGCACAATATAAAAACTTAAATAAGGTTATAGTATAGCAAAAAAATATTTTGCATTCGATGACGACTTTACGTACCACTTCACGTATAAAATATTTATAATGTGTAAAATCGGTATTGCCACTCTCCTCTGTCCAAAGACCTGTTAAAAAATCAGGTCTTTATGAGCTTTTACGCTATTAGTACTAAATTAATTAAAATTATAGTTTTCATTGGTGATCGGGAATAAACTCCATCAGCAAAATTACATGAATCTCAAATGGCTTACCACCATCTATTCAAAGTTTGATAAAGCTGTTGGACTTCACTTTAGAACACGGGGGGAAAATAAAAGCTTTGGATAGCAGCGGAACTATTTTTTTTTTGTCATTTCCACAATCACAAAACAATAACACTACTGAAGAAAATTACATACTTTTCAGAACAGTAAAACCAATAAAATGGCAAGAAGTGCCGTTTTTGTGGAACAAAAATGTTAACCATTTATTTTCCTACACCTTTCAGCTCACAAACTGAATTAGAGATTTCATCTATATTGTAGATATAATATAATATTTCAAAACGCCTTTACCACACCTCTCCGCCCATAGACCATAGATCTAAAAAACAAATAATTTTATAGACAGGTTTTTTGGGCGATGAGTAGAGGAGTTATTAATGCGTATCCTTTTCTATGATTATCAAGCATACAACTAAATCTATAAAATTTTATAATCAATTTACGTCAAGAAACAATTTTTCCTCTTATCTCAGCCCACTGAATTTGTATAAATAATTGGGTGAGGTAGTATATTACTCGTAAGTAGAGCTGTAGATGTGGTCAATTTAAAAATTGTAGCTTATCAGGGGCGTTAGGAAGCTATAACAATGCCACATCTTCTTAAATTATAAATAAAAACACTATTGCCACGCCACTTAGTTTACAGACTACAGCTTTCTGGGCCAAGAGGTGGCTCTAAAAATTTTTGGAAAGATAAACACATACAAGCATTAAGAAAAATTATTCCTCTATACGGATGCAAAATATGGTACTCCTGAGGGTTCCTGACTTAACGTTTTTTTAATTATATTTGTTTATAACTTTAGATTCCGAAAGACTTGGCAACGACATAGGGAATAATTTGTAATTAACATATTTGTTTTGTTGGAGAATTTAAAAAAAACTGTTTTTTTTTAAATGCATTTTATCTTCAAAAAAAATATTTTTCGAGTTTTTCATTTTATATGTCTTCATACTAATCCTCGGTTATTCTTCTGTAAAGTTTTTATTTATTAAGTAATTTTAATTAAAAATTTATTTGATTATTTTTTTATTTACCGGCTTCTCTGTTTTATTTTCGGGGGGTTTTTGTGTTTATAATTTGGCGTCAGTACTAGTTATTTTTGTTTGACGAAGTCGTTTTTGTAAGCAGTCAAGCTTACCCGCTACTACTTACTTAATTACAAATATATTTTCTTTTATCACTACTTATTATTTAATTCAAAAAAAAAAAAATTCTTTTATGTTTCACAAATGCGAGTGTATTAAATAAAAAAATTATGTTTCAGTAATCAATTTTAAAACGTTTAAAATTTGAGCTCGAATTTCTTACTGAAGTGGTATTTGGCACATTAGTGGTCTGGGGCATTATTTATTACTGGGGTAGTTCTTAACCGATTTTGGATTTTTATACCTTTCTGAATACATAATTTTATCTTAATCTCGATTAATTTATCATCTAGAGTAAAAACTATTGCAATATTGCAAAAAAAAAACAGCAAAAACTAAAAAAAATATCTCTTTTTCCCATATAAACGCATGTTTTGATCTTTAAGGGCCTATCGGGTAGGGAAGGCGTGGTCCTAGGGGCGTAAAATTTCACATGAGTTATTCTCAAGACAAAAAAAAAAAAGATTAGAGGGTAGCGTCTCAACATTTCTAACATTTAACTTTAAGGGACACTCTAATGTATATTTATGGCCCAAAAGATTTTTGGGATTTATTCAATCTTTTTAAGGCATGTATATGAAATATGTACAAGAAAAAGAGGTTATGAAAACAAAAATTTTTAAATTTTTTTCAGTTCAATTGTTGCTGTTCGTATTTTATTAATATTTAGTATAGAAAATTTAATAAGTTAAATTAGAATCAAAAATCTTTTTTGATTAGATCAAAAATCTGTTTTGATTAGATTTTATTTACGTGTTTACGTTTTCTATATGTTCAATACATTTGAATGAAACAACAATCACAACCCAACATCTTCTATTCTTATTTAACTTATGAAATTTTCTATACCGAGATACGTTTACGTTTGGCAGCCTCAGGCTGGTTTTAAATCTATAAACAGAGTTTTAAAAAACCAAAATACAGGTTTAATTATAGCGGACATAATATCAATTGTGTTGAAAGTATTTTATTGGCTGATTCTTAATCTGAAATCAAAAAATTAGAATTTAAAATGGGGTATGCAATATGGCGATAACTAGTTTTTATATAAAATTTAAAATGTTGTTTGACTTGCCTTAAACGCACAAAAGTAGCTGATTATGAATCTGAAGCCAAATTTTAAAAACTCAAAATAGCGGAAATCACGAAGTTTTAAAGCAGTAGAGCTTTCCCGCAACTATTTAATATATTGTCTTTTGTCAACTACTTATTTTTTAATTACTGATAATATAAAGGTTGGATGAATATTGCTTATAAGCAACCAAATAACTAATTATTTCGGTAACCACTTATTTTTTGTAATGCAGCAGTAATCGACGGTACACATTTTGTGCGTATTTCATGAAGCAAATATGTAAAACTACTTACAAAACGAACTCGTCGAATTATATATAGTTGGGACCAAATTACACTGCTTATTTTTTGACGAAATTTTGCACACTGACTTATATTAACATAAGGATAATTGAAATATTCCGCAAAGGTTTTTTAATATATGCAGTAGGGTGTTTCAGCATTTCCACTTTTTTGGATTCATGCTACTCTTGAAGCGGAATATGAATGCTTGTGACCCAAACGATTTTTGAGAATAGTAGTAGTAGTAGTAGAAATTCTTTATTTAACAAATGTTTTTTTTTAATTTTTTTTTTTTTTTTATAACTAAAAATAACATTACATAATTCTTAAAGAATATACGGCTGTGACAATAGTCGTTAGCCGGAAAAAAGAGTTTAAACAATATAAATTGCATTTCATTTTTATAAAATTAATTAATTATTGTATTCTAAGATTAATATTTTACGATAAGCCAAAGCATTAATAATATATTGTACTAGGTAGTTCCAATTATTTTCACCATTAAGTATTGAAATTATTTCATCTTCCGATATTGTTACCTTAATTCTTAAAGAATATACGGCTGTGACAATAGTCGTTAGCCGGAAAAAAGAGTTTAAAACAATATAAATTGGCATTTCATTTTATAAAATTAATTAATTATTGTATTCTAAGATTAATATTTTACGATAAGCCAAAGCATTAATAATATATTGTACTAGGTAGTTCCAATTATTTTCACCATTAGTATTGAAATTATTTCATCTTCCGATATTGTTACCTTAATTCTTAAAGAAATACGGCTGTGACAATAGTCGTTAGCCGAAAAAAGAGTTTAAACAATATAAATTGCATTTCATTTTTATAAAATTAATTAATTATTGTATTCTAAGATTAATATTTACGATAAGCCAAAGCATTAATAATATATTGTACTAGGTAGTTCCAATTATTTTCACCATTAAGTATTGAAATTATTTCATCTTCCGATATTGTTACCTTATTAAACCACTGCTGTCTGTAGCTATTTAAGATGGGACATCTTCCAATAAAATGTTGAAGGTTTTCAATTTCTTTTGAGTTGCACAGTGAACAATTTTAAAAGATCTTCTCGAGTGCCGGGAACCATTTAATTCAATTAGATCACAACGAGCTTTAAAAAATCCACATTATGCTCATTTGATCCTCGTTTTGGAAATAAAACCGTCCCACATATGGGTCTAAGTTTTTATAAAAAGATTCTGTTCGATTCATGTTTCCTATTCTCTTCCGGTGATAATCGGATTTTAGACAATTAATAAGCATGAATTGTTGTTCGTTCCACTCATTTAAAGATATATTTGTGACCAGTGCATATTATATTCAGAGCTTAGCGAATTCAGGCGCTTCACCCAAGATATATTGCTTTCCAGTGCTAAAATACTTAATATATGTGGCAGTCTTGATTCTGAATACTCGAAAATTGTACGTTTTATATATTTCATATGCAAATTTAGTGTAAAAAGGTGACTATCTTCTATACCTGATTCAAGCGACAGGGCATAATTTGGTGTAAATTTTGGTAACGTTAGTATCCGTTTTATGAAGAATCTCTGTAATCCATCTATTACTTCAAAATGTGAATGACCCCAGATTTGAGCACCGTACGACTGAATTGACCGACACACCGCTTTAAAAAGATGCATTTTTGATTGAAAAGAAATATCGTTTTTACATAGGAAATTACTCCATGTCATGTTAATACAGTTCTTTGCAGCATATGTTTTCTTCTCCACATGTTTGTAAATATACATTTTGGAGTGATTGTCATACCAAGATAATTGTATTCATTTACTTTTTCGATTACATTTCCGGCATAGGTCCATTTTTCATTAGTGGCATATCTTCCACCGTTTTTAACACCATTATCTTTGATTTTAATAAATTTACTTCTAGATTCCAGTTACTGCAGTAGTTTTCTAAGTTATTTATCATGTTTTGTAGCACTTTTACATCATCCGCAATTACCACAATATCATCAGCATACAACAACAGCCTTATGTTTAGATTTCCAACATTTAACCCACCCCCTAGATATTCATGGAGATCATTGATGTAGAGCGAGAATAGCAATGGGGACAATAAGCAACCTTGTTATAACTCCCGATACAGTCTCAAATTTGTCGGATAGTTCAATTCCATTCCAAACTGTGGAGTATGTGCTTTGATACACATTTTCAATAAAACGAACCATTTTAGTGGACACTCCTATTGCGTGCAGTTTGAAAATTAGTAATTTCCTTGAAACTGTATCAAAAGCTGCTTTAAAAGTCCACAAAAAATGCGTATACTTTTTTTTTTTCTATGAACTTTAGGTGAACGATTGTTGTTAAGTTGTAGATATTATCAACTGTGGAATAGTTTTTTCTAAACCCTGCTTGATATTCTGAAAGTATATTGCGTTTGTATACCCAATTATATAACCTTTCAGTTATAACACCCATCAGAATTTTAGCAATAACGTTCATAAAGGATATACCTCTGTAATTACTTGGTTCATTGGAATCCCCTTTTTTGAAAATTGGAAATATTACACTGGTAACAAATGATTTATCCAATCTCATATTATTGTATAATGTGTTGTACACTTTTTTCAATTCATTAATTAGTTCCTCCGGAGCATTTTTAAAAAATTCATACGGAATTCTGTCTTCACCTGGAGCTTTATCTGGCTTGGCCTTTGCAATTCGTCGTAAATTTCGGTGGAGCTTATATTTTTATCCAATAAATCATCGGTTTGATACAGTGCAGCATAATAAATATCTTTGCAGTTTGAATAGGATTAAGTAATTTCATAAAATATGATTTAAAAACAGACGAAGGAATATTTGGGAGTTCTTGATAATTTTTGTTTCTATTTCGTTAGCAAGCCTCCACCAGGATTACTATCTGTAACTTGGTTTAGTTTTATATCTAAATCTTATAATATTTATCCTTTTTACTCTTACATATTATTTTGAACTTTTCATTTGCCATTAGATATAGATATTTTTTGATAGATATTTTTGAGAATATTTTTAGGTTTTTAAAGGGGGTACGGGGTCGATGAGATGGATTACACTGTGTGTAATTTTTTAAGTCATAGCAAAATAACCATATACGGACACCACTACGTGATAAAAGACTAAAAAAAAAATACCCGTGTCTCCCAATTTTTCCCAAAGTCATCTCCTTTTTTGTTTATGGGCCGTGTGTTCTAGAAATTTGTTTATTGAGATCTTAGGTAAATTTTGTAGTTGATTATTTCCTTGAATTTTGAACGGTTTGCTACCTATGGACCTGACACGGGAAAAAAGGTAAAACAAATCGATTTTTTTTGGTTTTTTGCGATTTTGATCTGGAAGGTGAAGTTTTTTGATTTTATATATTAGTAATTTTTGTTCTTTATGACAAGAGCTACAACTTTGCCATAGAGAGTAAATCGAAATTCTGAACGGTTTGCAAGATATGAGCCTGAGAAAATTTCACTTTTTTGCGAAAATGATACCGAGGCCCCAAATCTTTGGCGGTCCATAAACAAAAAAGGAAATGACTTTGGGAAAAATTGGGAGACACTGGTCTTTTTTTTTCAGTCTTTTATCACGTAGTGGTGTCCGTATATGGTTATTTTTTTTCGTGTTGCACTGTGTTATTTTATCTTGGGCATTGTTTTCACAAAACTAAACAAATCTATCAAGAGTTCTAATCTACTATAAACATTTATTTGGGGTAAACAGTATTAGTTTAAGAATCACGCTGATGACAATAACAAATGCAACAATAAATAACTTCAGAAATAGGTATCGTGTTACCGTTGGACAGGCCATTAAAATATATTTTTTTTGCTTCAAGTTCATCATAGTGTCCCTCAAACTAATAACACTGTTCAAGTTTTTAACACGAAATTTCTGGTACTAACGTAAAACCATATGGTTGTGTTTGGATGAGCCCCTCTGACTACTACTCCACCGATGAAAGGTGCCAATTTGGCTCATTGGGAAAAATTTATGGGGTTTTTTTTTTGAATTCGGTCATTCGTCAATTTTTGACCATTTTCAGCCCATTTAAGTCGCTTTTCCTGTATTCAAAATTTCTTGTGTTATCTTTATATACGGCTCACAGTTACTATTTCCACCATTAGAACGCACATTTCATCAACTGAGAAAATCAAAATTTTTAGCCTATTTTTATGATTTTTGCTTCATTTTTCATCGATTTTCCCCATTTTTTTGCTGTTTCGAATTTAATTTTTCCACTATACCAGTGTTCCAACTGTGCTGATACCTGGTGGAAACGTTCCCCATGCTCGTCTGATTCAGACGGCAACTGACGCTCGAAGTGATCCTGGTGTGAAGCATGAAATGCACTTTCAACAACATTCGAACACCGATGTTTTCGAAAGATTGCAGCTTATCATCAACAATGGCACGCCAATTGTCCACTCGATGAATGCCGAGAACTTTTTCGATCACTGCTTTCAGGCAATCCCAAGCGATGAGTTCCGCCTCTTGAAGGACATTGTTGAAGTCTTCATCCTTCATCAGTTTGCGAATGTCTGGGCCATTCAACACACCTGAAATAAATATATGATTTTATATAAACACTTTCAAGAATGCTTCATCTTTGTTTGGCGGAAAAAGAATTCCAAATATTTATTTACCTTCTTTAATTTTCGCTTCACTCAAGCGTGGAAAAATGTACTCCAATCGTCCAAATGCCAATCTATTTCAACGCACCAGTAACGCTTTGATGAAATTCTTCATTAACCCAAGTTTAATGTGCAATGGTGGCAGCAATACCTTATTCATCGGCACCAACTCCTCGTGGATAACGTTCTGCTGCCCGATTAGACGATTTGTTTCGGTAACCAATCTCGTTTTTGATACTGTGGTGTATATCGCGAATCCCCAGTTTGAAGGCCATAGATAAGTGCAACCACTTTCAAATCAGCGCATATTTTCCAACAATGTTCATGGCATTTCACAGAATCCAAGATTAGTTTCATGGAATCCTACGTTTCCTTTGTTTTCATGGCAAGCGCAATTGGCACAGAGTTTTTTGTATTATCGAAATACAGCAGCACAGCCTTGAGACTGCTCTTCGATCCATCGATGAACAACCGCCATTGGTCCGCATTGTACGTGTAATTCATGGCCGACATCAAACCATTGATATCATTACAGTACGTAAATTTTTATTTTTTTTTTATTTATTTATTTATTCAATATATGTAATTACAACTGAGTCAAACTCATTTAGTAATATTACAATATGAGGTAAATAGTGTGACGAGTGATAATTCGTTAATTATTCTCAAAAAAAATTATAAATTGATGTACTTGTGTACATATTTCTAGTCGACCAGATCCATTGGTAGGGTCCTCTGTAGTCTTCTATATGGGTTGTGAGAGAAGAAGATTTCATTAAGATCTTGATTTGTATGAAGCTGAAGTTTTGTAGCGTGCTTTTGTGCATGACGTTGTGTCTCCTCAGTTACTGTGTTTATCCCCAGATCTCTATGCAGGTCATCGTTGCGAATGAACCATGGAGCATTGACGATAGTACGAAGTATTTTGTTTTGTGTTTTTTGAATAATTTGTACATTAGTTTTTTTGAACAGCCCCGGAGCTGTATTCCGTATGTCCATATTGGTTTTATTATTTGGTTATACACCAAGAGTTTGTTTGTGAGAGATACATCAGAATTACTCCCAAGTAACCAGTATAGTTCTCTGAATTTTAGTTTCATTTCCTGTGATTTTTTTTAATATGTGCCTTTCACTTGTTGCTATTGTTGCAGATTGAGGTATAGGCAGATCTCTTGTGTATAGCAGGTATAAAATAGGACCAAGGACACTACCTTGCGGTACACCAGCTTCTATCTTTTTTAAGTTTGAATATTCATTTTCCAACTTAACTCGAAAATGGCGATCAGCGAGATATGATTTTAAAATTTTGTAAAATTCTTTTGGTAGAGCTTTGTATAATTTTTATAAAAGTCCTTGATGCCAAACTCGATCAAAAGCTTGACTTACATCAAGAAATACGGCTGAACATACTTGTTTTTTTCTAACGACTTTCAGCAAAGTCTATAATACGATGGACTTGTTCTACTGTAGAGTGACGCTCTCTGAATCCAAACTGATGCTTTGGGATCAATTTTCGTTGTTCTATTATATACTGTAGGCCTTTTAACAAAAATTTTTTCAAAAATCTTTGACATCACAGAAAGCAATGAAATGGGTCTATATGATGCTATTTCATTGGGTGGTTTTACCGGTTTTGGATAAACGATAACTTCTGCAACTTTCCATTGCAACGGAACATATTGAATTCGAAAACATGCATTAATAATGTATAAAAGTTTTTTCAAAGCTTTCTCTGGCAGTTTCTTTATAATTTTGCCGGTTATTAAATCATAAACCTGGTGCTTTTTTTGGGCTTAGTTCTTTTTGTAAAACGGTTTTAAGCTCCTTCATAGTAGTTGGGTTTTATGCTTTTATTATCCAATTTAAAATTCTTAATTGTGTGTTCTTCAGCTGTTGTCTTGGTAAAGGCTTGAAAATTTCAGCGAAGTGATCTGCGAACATTTCAGATTTTGCTTTGGCCCTCCTTAAGCCAAGTCCCATTTGGATTACGAATCGGTGGTATATGCGGTGATGTTTGATTAAATTGGTTTGTGGCTTTCCATAAGCTATAGTTTGTATCTTTGTTGCAGAAAGGTTTTCAGGTATGCAGACATGGTATTATTTTTTGACTCATTTAATAATTTTTTAAGTTTAGAACATAATCTATTGAAAATAGTTTTATTTTCCGTAGTGCGTTCAAGTTGCCACTTTTTTCTTGCTTTGCGTTTTTTATTTACGAGTTCCCTTATTTCTTTGGGATATGTAGTGGTTTTTGTAGAATTTTGTATTCTGGCGTGCTTTCCCAAGCGGATGTTTGGATAGCATCAATTAAGTTGTCTAGCTCACTTTCAATATCGTGTTTTGATTTAAGGGACGTTTGTAAGTTAATTTTACCATTTAGCAAAGAATAAAATAAGTTCCAGTTTGTTTTATTGCTTATTAAAGCTGGTGAAACAGGTTTTGTACGATATTATCACTGACAGTCATAATGACAGGTGAATGATCGGATGAAAGACCACAGTAGTTTTCTATATGTATGTAGTTTTTTGAAATACCTTTAGCAATATAAAAATCGATTAATCTGGGATTGAATTTGGATTTGAAGGCCAATATGTGGGGTTCATTTCCTGAGAAAATTTCACATTTAAACTGGCAGCATGCTTTGTATAATTCACAACCTTTGGGTGATGTAAGCCTGGAACCCCAAATTTTGTTTTTGGCATTGTAATCACCACCAACTATGAAATGGGTTCCAAGGGATTGAAGCATATTTAAGTATTGGTGATATTGGACATTATGTTTTGGCGGAATATAAATTGCGCATAGTTTAAATGAATTTATGTGTTTAAAATTTACCGAAATACAAGCCAATTGAAAACAACATCTGTTTCAATTTTGACTCTTTCGCTGTGTTGAATGTTTTCCTTTATTATCAGGGAAGCTCCACCTCTTGCTCGTTCCGCGGGATGGATTGAGTTATAAATTTTATAGCCTTTGATGGAGGCATATGATTGTTTTGTTAAATGACTTTCTGAAATAAGAAGTACGTCGATTTTTTCTTCATTTAAAAATAGTTCAATTTCATGTAAGCGGTTTAATAAGCCGTTACAATTCCATATAGCTATACGAAGTGTTGAATACATTTTTGTACATTAAATATTGTTTTGAGATCTAAGCTCTATCGAATTAATTTTGTTGAAAAACTTTTCGTTAATATTGTTTTGTTGATCTAACCTTTGGTTGAATTTTTTCTATACTTTTTAAGATTTCGTCAAGAATTCCATTGTTAGTTGAATCCTGAGTATGTTGATTTTGTACTGTTTGGGAATATGATCTTTTTTGAAAATCTGATACCTGTGGCTGCGGTTGAAATGACGCAATTTGGTTATGCCGCTGTTGTGGTTGACGTTGTTGTTGTGGTTGATGTTGTTGTGGTTGACGTTGTTGTATTTAGATCTGAGCTTCAGGGTTTGGTACCTCTCGCATTGTAGATCGATTTTTATTACGTATCTTTTGTAATTCTTTGGCTATTTCGCATCCTCTATAGCTAGCAGGATGGTTACCTTGACAATTTACACATTTAGGTGTCGTTTGAGATGTTTTAAAACATTCCGAAGTTTGGTGTTTACCGGCACATTTAACGCACCTGGGTTCTCTGTAGCAATATTTTTTGTGTGGTTAAAGCCTTGACAATTTTTACATTGTGGTATTCTGGCAGTGGTTCTTCTAATCGCTTCTATTTTAACTTGCATATTTGCTATGTTTTTGATTTTATATATTTTATCAATATAATCTTCATAACTAAAGGTTATCATAAATAGTGGCAACCCTCTTCGGTTTGTTATAATGCCTGTATCAGTTTCGACAGATTCTTTTTTGATTATGTTGACTGCATCTATTGGATGGTATCTCTGAGCTTGCAAGTCTACTATTATGTCGTCTTTAGTACAAGTGTGGTGCAATCCTATTACCATTACTTAATTTGGCCTATTGTTTTTGTTTTCATAGGTGTGGCATCAATTTTTTCATCATTGAGTGTGGATGAGAATGATCTGTAACCATCGGGATCAGCTGTATTTATCTTCAAATATTGTTGTTTAAAGCTATTACCTTATAATCTGTGAGGTTCGCTTTCTCTAATACATTTTTTTAGTTCAGCATATGTTAAAATACCTGATATGTTTATCGGGGGAGGTTGTCTTTCGACGCTTGTTTGAAGTTTTTTCTTGACGTTGTTGATTAAATTGGGGTGCATTATTTCGTTGTTCATCATTCATCTTAAGTTGTTTTTGATGAGATTTGGTTGATATGGTACGTAAATGAATTGTTTTTCGTTGCGACTAAAAACGGTACAAATTCATGCTGTCGACCACGCGAACCGAACACTTTAACTTCTGGTGACAGGATTCACAGCTTCAGCTTTAAGATGTTGAGCAAGAGAATTATGGTTTTATTTTGTGACAACGTTAGTTGTCTGACATTATGTTCAAGCGCTGTTGTGTAACTTCAATGTGTTTGCATGGTGGCGTAATATTTGATGGCTGATACAAGAAAATTCGATTCTGGCTCCGAAAAAAAAGATGGTGGGATGATTCTTCGATTGGACTCGGGTTTCTCGGGATTGGCACTGGCGGAAAATTGGGAAGAGTGGTTTGAGCTGACGGAACACTTTGGTAAATATATTCCATCGCCTTTCTTCTGTTCATACAAACAACATTATTTTTACATACGTAGAACATGTTTTTTTCGTGGTCGACTGGCTCTGACCAAATCATCGGTATTCCATATGGCATGCTTTCCGTCGACCTGTTCGCCAATCGTACAAACGTGCTACACACGATGAACAAGCCATTATAGGCACCCATCCAACATTACGAATCACTGGAATATGAAGTACTGCTCGTACAATGTTACAATTTCATCAGTAATTTTTTTCTTAGACGACATAATGGTCCACTTTCCGCACAATAACAGTAATGATTGAATTTTTTCAGTCATTCATCCATTTTTTACCGTAAAAATTAATCACTTCAAACTGGAAACTTATTTATACTTTTATTACTTTTTCGTCACTTTAAAGAAATAGCACTTTACGCGTTCGGAGACACTTGTTGAATGACAAAAATCGATCAATGAACACATATAAAAAAATTAAAAAAAGGATGGCTATATACCTGATTCGTGTGCGTTTGTGTAAAAAAATTTTTTTTAAAAATCATGCAGGTAGCCAACGGAAAAAACCCAAATAATTAAAAAGTACACTTTCCTTTTTTCCTTTTAATTGTCCACCC